>JAECUM010002005.1:0-83708 GCA_016617855.1 Megalonaias nervosa
TGATGTGATGTGATTATGATTTTTAACGTAGCTTTAACAATTTTTCAGTCATATCGCTACGATGTCTGCAGTGTGGCGGTTTATAGTGATGTCTAGCACTGGGGCATCATGCCGCAGACATGTAGCATGATGTCCCACCCAGTCACATTATCCTGACACCAGTCCGACCAGTCCTAACACTAACCTCTTAATGCTGAGCGCCAAGCGAGGCAGCTGTTAGTACCATTTTTGTAAGTCTTTGGTATGACTCGACCGGGGATCGAACCCACGACCTCCCGCATCCGAGGCGGACGCTCTAACCACTAGGCCACCGGAGCGGTCTCCAGTTTCGTAAATTGGCCCCTGGCAAATTTCTTAACTTAAGGCTATGGTGTGACTTTTTCAGCTATTATTGTTTACTAATTAAAGATAGGGATATATTTGTGAACTAGGTGTTTCGGGCTTGTGTTGTTCTTGAAATTGATGTCAGGCATGTACACCTTCCATAGTTACTCTGCAGTGATGATGTTCGTTCATCGGTGTCGATGAGGACCATTTATGTCATCGATTCACTTGGGGTGGGTCCGGAGATGGCTAATCAGTCCAATCCGGGCCCGGAAGAGTCTGTTGCAGTGGGGACATGGATGTGCAGGATGCTGACTGGGAGATGCAGAAGTGTTGTTCCTGGATTTGCGCAGAGCACGTTTTTCAGCTGCGTTCGCCAGACTTTTCTGCTCAAAGGCTTCCGCACCGGCATTGATTTGACTGCGCCAAGCAGATCGATCAGCAGCGACACTCTCCCAGCTGTCAGGGTCAATGCCAAAATTCTTCAGCGATGCCTTGAGGGTGTCCTTGTACCTCTTCTGTTGACCACTGTGAGATCTCTTGCCTTTCTGTAGCTCTCCATAGAACATCTTCTTGGGTAGGCGTTCTTCCGGCATGCGGACAACATGGCCAGCCCATCGGAGTTGTGCCTTGCACAGCATGGTGTGGATGCTTGTCATGCCGGCCTGAGTGAGCACCTCTGTGTTCGGTACCTTGTCCTGCCATCTGATCTGCAGCAGTTTTCTCAGGGAGCTCAGGTGGAAGTGGTTCAGTTTTTTAACATGGCGGCTATACACAGTCCAGGTCTCACAAGCATAGAGGAGGGTGGGGAGAACAACCGCTGAGTAGACTTTGAGTTTTGTGGCAAGCTTGATTCCTCTCCTATCCCATACATTTGAGTGGAGTCTGCCAAATGCTACGCTGGCTTTACCAATCCTGGTGTTGATCTCATCGTCTATGTGGACTGCTTGTGATAGGGTGCTGCCGAGGTATGTGAATCTGTCCACATTTTTAAGCTTTTGGCCAATGACGGTGATGGATGGTTCCAGATAGTCTTTTCCAGGAGCTGGCTGATGCAGAACCTCGGTCTTGCTGGTGGAGATGGTGAGTCCGAAGTTGGTGCACGCTGTGGAAAAGAGGTCCATGCTCTGTTGCATGCCTGCCTCCGTGCTGGAGTTGAGGGCACAGTCATCTGCAAACAGGAAGTCACGAATGTTTTCAACTTGGACTTTGGTTTTGGCTTGAAGTCTCCTCAGGTTGAACAACTTCCCATCCAGACGGTATCGGAGACCGACTCCCACATCACTGTCCCTGAAAGCGTCCATAAGCATGGCGGAGAACATGAGGCTGAAGAGAGTAGGGGCTAAGACACATCCTTGTTTCACACCATTCGTAACGTCAAAGGGTTCGGAATAATTACCCTGGTCCTGGACTCTGGCAAGCATGCCATCATGAAATTGCTTCACCATTTCAATGAAGACTTCCGGACATCCAAATTTGGCCATGATTTTCCAAAGGCCTTCCCGGTTGTTCGTGTCGAACGCCTTAGTCAGGTCCACGAAGGTGGTGTATAGCTAGACAATTTGTTCCCGACACTTTTCTTGCATCTGCCTGGCAGCAAAGATCATGTCGATGGTGCCTCTCTTCTTTCTGAAGCCACATTGACTTTCTAGTAGTAGGCCATGATCAAAGTGCTCTGTGAGTCTGTTCAGCAGAAGCCTGGCGAGGAGCTTGCCTGCGATGCAGAGTAGAGAGATTCCTCTGTGGTTGTTGCAGGATTGGCGATTTCCTTTGCGTTTGTAAATGTGGATGATGGATGCATCTTTGAATTCCTGGGGTATGCGTTTCTGCTTCCACATCCCACAAAACATCTCTGTTAGTCTTTCCACTAGCTTGGGCCCACCAGACTTGAAGATCTCAGTTGGGATGGAGTCTGCTCCTAGAGCTTTCCTACTAGGCAGGAGCTCAATGGCCTTGTGAGTTTTGAGCACAGTTGGAGGGTCAGCCAATCTCTCGTTGATCTCCACCTGTGGTAGGCTGTTGATCGCTTCATCGTTGATGGAAGAGGGTCTGTTGAGGACACCGTCAAAGTGTTCCGCCCAGCGCTCCATTATCTTCTCCTTCTCGGTTATGAGAGTGCTGCCATCGGAGCTCAAGAGTGGGGCTGTGCCTGATGTTACTGGGCCATAAACACCACGAGGAGCACTATAGAAATTTTTCATGTCGTGTCTGTCCACAGAAGACTGAATATCATCAGCCTTTCGGTTCAGCCATGTGTCCTGCATCTCGCGCAGTTTTTTCTGCACAGCTTGGTGGACTCTGCTGAAGGCATCTTTCTTTGCAGCGGACTTGGGGTCGATGCTGAACGCACGGTGGAGATGGTGCTTCTCCTCTAGCAGGGACTGTATTTCTTCACAGTTCTCGTCAAACCGGTCTTGGTGCTTTCGCGCAGTGACACCAAGGGTTTCAGATGCAGTAGAGTTTTTAGGGGCCAGTTTTTATGTACAAATTTAATGCCGCAATCAGCGACCTAGTACAAAAAAAATCATAAAAAATCAAATACACAAGTGAGGTCAAAAAGGTCCATATTTTTAGATACCTATATTAAAACAAAGCATAAGAATATTATTCACCTGACCAGAGAAGTCAATGGCAGTCCATAGCAGAAGAAGTTTATGCACCCCAACCCCAAATTTATACCTGCAATTTTCATGTCTGAAGGTCATTTTTGACACCATGTGATGCTCACAGTGCAAACACAAGCCCTTTTCCTAGATGATAATTCTGCAAAACAGTGTGTAATAAACAGGCTGATGCAATTGACAATAGTTGCCATCCAAGCCGTTTTTGAGATATTCTACTTGCCCCAAACCCACGTGTTTACTGCTATGGGAGGCTAGCTCTTCTTCCTAGCCGACTATTGGTATTTCACTAAACTCTTCTAGCACACTTAAAGAAATCACACATTTAAGTAAATAATGTGTTTTAGAAGTACTTTTAGACTGATATAAAACAAGCAGTTCCTAACCTTTCATTATCATTCTGGGGATGCTAATAGCAGCATCAATCTTGTGTGGGTGTGTGTGGGGGTGGGGGAGGGTGGGTGGGGGGTAATTACAACAACAGTCTAGCTAATCTGGAAAGATCAAAGTTTAATCAATCAACATTAGACCATGCTGGAATATTGATATACTGATGTGTGGACCCTGTTAAACTTACAAAGTGACATATCAAATAAATTCATTGATACATAGCCACTGAAAGTGAACATACATATACAATTACTCAATACAATTTAACAAAGAAATTTCTTCTCAGACACCAATTCACTTACAAATGACTTTAATGATTTCTGGAGTTTACAAAATCATAGTAAATAATAAGATAAGGTATAGAACAAATATTTACAGTGGAAAATTCAGTTCAAGGTAAACAGCATTTCACCTGCTTGGCTTTTAATAAGCACATACCATAAAACAACTCCTGCAGAAGCTAAATCTGTCCATTAAAGTCACTCTCTTGTGCACACAGATCAGAATGAGTATCTAGATGAGATTCAAGCTATTGTTTCTTTCAGCATGACTAACCGATTAATCCCAATCTTTTACCATGCAAACTGAGACCTGCACAAAGAAAAGAAACAAATGATATTGATGTACTTTTAACATTCAGTGAAAACATAAGAATTTCAGAGGAGAAACTGTATGTGTATTGTCAAATGCATGAAACTGCCACTTATGTTATGCTTTTCTCCATTTGTTAACTGAACATAGAAATTTCAAGATATATACATAACACTGAAACATTTCTTATTATCACCCAAGTGTGTGATATGAATCTCTTATATCAACTTCACAGTGGGGTCATGAAGGTAGAAACTATGCCGGTGTGCTAAAACCTTCATTCTTCTCACCAAAATATAGCAAGCAATATGCCATATGCATCTCTATTTCTAAGACCGTTGCACTGGTGACATTCAACATTCACAACAGTATGTTTATGTATGATTCCTCTGAAGTCTATCTGCTCCTGTGGAGTTAAATTACTTTTCAGAATGCATGTTGACATGCTAAGCAATTGTTTCTGTCTTTGTCATGATGTAAACAGTTCTCGCACTGAGGTACAAAACACAGTTACCTCCCTCTCCAAAGAGCAATACATACAAACACTACGTGATATATGGAAAAAGGAAGGAAATATAATACAGCTAATGCATAATTATTTTTTTTAAACATACACAAAGAAACAGAAAAGTATAACAGATGTGGCTGACTGCACCATAACAAAATTATCAGTTTTCCTTAAGGGGGCAGGGGCCAGTTTTTATGTACAAATTTAATGCCGCAATCAGTGACCTCGTACAAAAAATCATAAAAAATCAAATACACAAGTGAGGTCAAAAAGGTCCATATTTTTAGATACCTATATTAAAACAAAGCATAAGAATATTATTCACCTGACCAGAGAAGTCAATGGCAGTCCATAGCAGAGGAAGTTTATGCACCCCAACCCCAAATTTATACCTGCAATTTTCATGTCTGAAGGTCATTTTTTTGACTCCATGTGATGCTCACAGTGCAAACACAAGCCCTTTTCCTAGATGATAATTCTGCAAAACAGTGTGTAATAAACAGGCTGATGCAATTGACAATAGTTGCCATCCAAGCCGTTTTTGAGATATTCTACTTGCCCCAAACCCACGTGTTTACTGCTATGGGAGGCTAGCTCTTCTTCCCAGCCGACTATTGGTATTTCACTATCAATATACTGCAGAGTAACTATGGAAGATGTACATGCCTGACATCAATTTCAAAAACAACACAAGCCCAAAACACCTAGTTCACAAATATATCCATATTTTTAATTAGTAAACAATAATAGCTGAAAAAGTCACACCAGAGCCTTAAGTTAAAAAATTTGCCAGGGGCCAATTTACGAAACTGGACCCTGCAACCGAAGTTGTTTGCATTTAAAACATGCACACTGGAGAGAATGTTGGAATACCTCTATGCTACTTTGATGTAATGTGGCTGACATTTCTTTGGATAATGTAATTTTGGTAATTGTACATGATCTTAGCACACCGCTAAATAAAATGACTGCTCCCTTGTGCTCCAAAACTCAGCCTGAATTTGTCTGAAGTACACTATCCTTAGCACCTATTAAAATAGGGAAAATTAATTTTGCCAGACTAGACAATGCCAGCTTTTGAATGTGCAATGAATGAATTACCAAATATATAAAATGTAAAAAAAAGTTATCGGCTCCTTTTTTTGGACAATTTACCTCTGAAGTTCAGGAAGCGAAAATGACCAAGTGGAGCTAGCACTTTTTTGAAAGATGTACATCTGGATAAGGCCAAGCTGTATACTCTATAATCCATATTACACCCATCAATCATACACCAAAATAAGGGAATTAAACGTTCTTTGAATAATACCTAAGATATTCAAGGTCCTTTTTAAATAGCCAGTATAACTAGTGAGGGAATCTGGGGAAATTCTTTTCCTTTAAAATTCTAAGCAAAATATGAAACTGTAGCGCGCGGCTGCAAAGCTGGTAACTAGACTCTCGATGACGTTAGACTGACTGATCGACCAATGGAAATCGGTGTTTAGGAAACAGCTGGAGAGAGAGAAAATGGAGGCTACAAGACGTAAGTTGGTGGCAAAGAAACCGAACGGAGAGGACAGTTTGAAAGTAAAAATTAACCGCCAACTGAGCAAAACAGAAGATGAAGAGAAAATGTATCCCCAAAATTCACTGGGTCCAACCACAGGGGCTGGTATCGTTGCTTATAATTTACTTGTTATACATGTACTGTACAATTACTGCAAGGGTGGACACTTCTCTCCTTCCTCGCGCGACCTATTTAATAACAAACGTTGACATTTGAAGTTACATTTCGCGTAGTACCTTTGTTTAGGTCAGGCATTGATTAAGGGAACGCGTAGTTGATTAAGCATTGTGTTGGGTTGTTGTTGCGGTTACTTTAAACACCGAAATACACTGAAAAATCGAAATACACTTGTATTTACATGTTCTCGGTGTATATTTCGGTGTAAACACAGGAATTATGATCTGTTATTGTTTGATTAGTATTACAGAGCAAAATAAAATGTGCTTGGAACGATTTTGATACGAATTATTTACTTTTTTCTAGTTAAAGCAACTCGTCAATCGGTCGTACTTTATTAACAGGCATCATAAACGGCTGATCGTTCCGGAAGCGGTATGATAAAGGCTGGTCGTTCTGGAATGGAGGTAATCTCCGGAACGGACGGTGTAAGTCGATTTAGTTCATATTGTTTTAAGTCATTTAATTCATGTTCTAATTGACTGCACACAATTTTATTGTCCTCTCTTTGATCCCACTTCTTATTCAGATTAAGAAAACATTCGTTTTTGAGTCGCTGAATTCGGAATGGACAGTGAAATCGGTTTAATGCAGCTTTGAAGTCGCTTAACTCATTTTTGATTTGACTGCATTCATTTCAACGAAAAGTTCGGCACAAAAAGACTCTAATCAAAATATTGATTTCAACCGTGGCAAGAGCATGTTGGCATGTAAGTCCTATTCCCGAAAGGACCCCATTTGCTGTAAGAACCTATACACGCTCATTGTTAAAACAATGTGTTCATTGATATGGAAAATGATTTAATAGACATTACAATTTCATTTGTTAAACAAAATTATGGATTGCAACTGATAATAAAACTTGGTGGATCCGTTTTGCATTAGGGTAAGTCCTTTTAGCGAAAAAGGATACCATTCGCTAAAAGGATCGTTTTTGGAAATACTTTAAATCCAACAAAAATATATTACATGTCATGTATAAAGAATTACTAAACAATATCATTTAATTCGTGAAATATAAGTATCAATTGAAACTGAAAATAAGAGTTACAATAGTCTTCTTATTACCGCGATCGTTAGCCTCATTGTCATCGTTAATCAAATTGTTCCTCTGCTGTCAAAGCAATATATATATTTTCTATCATTATTTTATATAGCATTTTATATCTCTAATTAAAAATTTAACAAAATTAATTAAATATGTAACATATTATATACAAATGCTAAAATTACGAGATATTGATAAGAAGAGCCTTATAAAAGCAGAAAAAAATTGCTACTGCAGGATGGCAACACACCTTAGTAACGAGTCACATACTAATATAAGCAACGACGTAACTGACATACAAAACGAGTTAAAAGACGGAAATGACACATGCAAACAACAAGCAGAAAGCAAATTAGACCAGGGTAAGTTTCTTGACACAGGAAAAGCTACTGAATTGCTGTTAAAATCAGACTCAAGTGTAGAATGCATTCCATGTGGTTTGAAAGAAAACATATACTTCATTGTGAATAATGCAAAAAACCTAGAAAAGAGGTCGAATAATGGCAAAAGTTCTTTTTTGGACGACTGTGGTGTATGGGATACATCCGCTGGTGAATCCCCTAAATCCTACTATTTGCTGTCTGACAACGGGAATCTGACCATGATTTTTTTTAGAAATGGGAAGTATTCTTTAAAAAGACAAGTCCAGAGGAAAACTGAGTATAGACCTTTGGATCCACAACCTGGCAAGGATCAAATTGTTGTGATTCACAGGTACAGTGAAACCTGTTATGAGAGACCGCCCCTTCTGCCAACAAAAAGCGGTCTCTCAAGACAGGTGGTCTTTCATAGCAGGTTTGTACAAAAATACCAGTGTCCAAGGTCCAGTTTCAGAACAATTTCAAGAAAAATAACCACAATCACTGTACATATATTCTATTCTTTATTAATAGTTGTTACTAAAATATTGTATGCATTCATCTAAAAACAAAATTATATTGAAATAAAGATATACTTCTATCATTAAACATGAAATCACATTTACATTTGAAGATCACATATTTTAGCATATGAAATCGTTTCTGAATTACTCGTTTTCCTTTATAACAACCTAAATTTGTTTTACTGACGTTTAAACCATTTTTTGCGAGTGGTCTGCACTTTTTCACTTCTTTCAGTTACAATAATTTTCTCCAGCCTTAAAATTTGTCTCTTTTTAGTTGGAGGTTCATTCATTGTTATTAAAATTCTAGGTGTTAAAATTATTAGTGCTCAGTTGTAATATTAAACGTAAAGACGGTGGCTGTGGGGAAATATGAAAAATCTATACATGTGCATTGCGTATCTAACATTTAATGAAATAAAAAGAAACAATTATCTCACTCAGAAACAGGACCATTTACTCAGTGCCAAATTCAATGCCTTCATTCAAAGATAACATACAGGGATTAACTCTATAAGCAAAGTGTGTAACCCGGTCGCACCAACTTGAATAGACGACAGCTTTGTGATTGGGATGTCATCACTTAACATGGGGGGGGGGGGAAACACACATCACAAGTCTTGAGCACTATCAATCGAATCTCGCAAAGGATTCTCTCTTGCTGGTTTAATAGACAATGAACTTATTCACCCCCGGCAATACCGATTAACTCGAGACAAACAATATACCCGACCACTACGTCAACTTTGACACTTCAACGGCATTTCATGACATGTACATTAGCCTGGTTTGCGGACTATAGCATCTATCACTGGTAGCAACAATCCTTTTTTAAATATTCTTTTGATATTTGTTTTTGATCAGAACAATCGACACTAATCAAGCGGTCGTTGTAATAATTGATTACATAAAGGTCACTGGTGTCTGTCAGTTCTTGCGATACAGTCATCATAGGGATACCAGGTCGTACAAAGGCCGGGAAGCAGGTTAATTACAGGAATAATTAGTCTGGTTCTCTGCTTTGTATGCTTTCTGATTTCCTCACCCCTATACGAATAATGGAAAACAACACAAGGAGTACACGAAGCAGGGAACCATACTAGGAAATAATCTCCTTATACTTTAGTCTGGTTTACGACAGAAACTATAAAACACTACCAGCCTAGCAAAAAAAAAATCAGAGATCGGTAGCCAGCCTATTTTTTTAAATTTTTTTTTTTTATATTTGGAACGGTATGAGCGGTCATTCTTATAGGGATTAAACAAAGGTTGGTGGAGTTTATCCTCGTTTTTTGCGATGCGGTCGTTCATAGCAGTGTCGAAATGCACATTTTGCCAAGATATCGTGGTTGCTGGTCGCGTTCAGCAGGTGGTCGCTCATAGCAGAGCGTTTATATAATAAAATCGATCCGTGCATTACGATTGTGGTCGTACATGACAGGTGGTCGTCATAGCGGAGGTCGCTCAAGACAGTTTTTACTGTACTATACTCACTTGAAAAAGAACAGTATGTACAGAAAGAGGGTCACATTGATAGGGGAGGGGGGTCTTTCAAGTAATTTGTCATTGGTTGAATATGTAGGGAAATTTCCTGGTTTAATGCTGTATGGAAACTTGTGACAAGCGACAGAATGTTTGCAGACGCCTGACTATGTTTTCGATGACATTATAGAAATGACTGAAAAAATGAAACCGCATCAGATCTTAAATAAACTGTCTTCCAAATATGATGAACTGTCCCAACCGAAAGGACTTCAACAAATTTATGACCAAAAAAAAAAATATAAAAAGTCAAAGGACAGAAAAGCTCCAGGACACTCCAACAATATTGCTGACCAAATCAGACATCTAGAAAATTTGGTAACTGAAAATAACTCGTTTGTACAATCAGTTATCAGGACCAGCGGTAAACCCCCTTGTGTAATTTTGTACACAGACGAACAAATAACGGACATTAAGAATCTTTGTTACTCCGGGCAGACTGTACTAGGCATTGGCAAAACCTTTATGCTTTGTAAAATGCATGTGACGGTAACATGTTACAAGGAACTTACGGTAAAACGAGTCAGAACAGGTGAACCACCAATCTTTCTTGACCGCTCTTCATTCACGATAATAGCGATTTTGAAACTTACAGTCATTTTTTCCATCATTTGAAAAGTTAAACTTATGGATTCAAATCTTAAGAGACTTGTAATTGGAAGTGATGACGAGAAAGCTCTAGTCAAAGGCATTACGGCATTTCTGCCCGAAGCAACACACGTTTTGTGCATACGCCATTTGCAGGAGAATGTTAGGCATATATTGACAGACGACACATTTACCGTGACTGACTGCAACACAATTTTGAAAGAAATTTTTGGGGAAGACGGACTAGTTGACGCTCGTGACAGTATTTGCTTTGACGACAAATGTGAAGATTTTGAAAATCTTTGTGCTGGAATTTCAGAAGAATTTCTAAATTACTTTCAGGAAAAGCTAAAGACAGATATCAAACTAAAAGTCAACAAACCATTAAAAATCTATCAGATAGACCACATGTGGAAAAATAATAATTGTGAGTCTATGAATCATGTTCTTAAACAGGCAGTTGACTGGAAGACGAAAACGCTCACAGAATTTGTACAACTGACACATGAATTAGTAACTGGACAATTAAAAAATCTGAAGAATGCTTTAGTCTGCACTGGAGAATTCCGACTTGCCGACAGTCACCAACAATTTCAGTCAAAAAAATCAGCATGGATAAAAATGACAGAGCAACAACGCACAAACTTGTACAAACGCTTTAGACGCCACATTGACATAAACACAAAATACATAACATCGACGGACAGTCAGACAACTGTTGTTGCACCAAGGACTAACGAACGAAAACCTGGACAAAGGAAACGAAAAAAAAAATGTATGAACTGTGACAATTAATGCAAAAAAATCTAAACATGAACCAGAGATTTCGTCATAATGTGCTCTATGTTATTGTTTTCGGTTATGTTTATTTTACCTTGTGTAACATGACTTGAAGTCCAATTTTCCAGAGGAACGGAATCTTGAATACAAATGGATTATTTAATTCATCTGTGTGCTCAGATTATTCGTTCATTGAAATCTGATAACTCATATGTAATTAAATGTAATTATTACATTTCCCCCCCCCCCAAATGTTTTTCTTTGCAAACATGCTTTTCTGAGTTATCTTTGTCAAGCATCATATATCCTGGCTTGTTACAATCGCACTCTTCTCACTCCTGCATATACTATAAAAAATTGCTACTTTGCTACTTTTCACTTTCATTCTGTATAATTATGTACTTCAATTCGACAATTATCATACGTATCAAATCACGTAAAGAGTAAATAATTCATATAAATTTGAATAAAGGTTTATTTTGCTTTTTATTATTATTCAAACAAATGAAAACGAAAGGAAAGATTATGAGCTGTGATAAATACTGCTAAATGATCCAAACCTGATCATTGAAAATACTTCTGTAGAGATTTTGTCATAAACAGTTTGTGGTGTGTATAATGTGAATCAGGCAGATGATTGTTATCGGTTGGATTTATTGGAATATATCAATAAAAACAAAAATGATTAACGACAGACTGTCAACTTATTATTTATCATACAAACACTTATTATTTTCGCAAGGAAGTCACCACTTTCCAAACAAAAGGCCCTTTCTCATTAAAATGCACCTCGTCTGCATCATAGTCTTTTTGGAATCTAACATTCGGTCTAATGAATCCAACGTTCAACTTCAGAAACAGTTTACTTATTTTCGTGTCTTAGGGCATTAAATGAACTCATCAATTCTGAATCCTTTATGAATATTGCCCGTTCACATACTTCCAGGAAGACTTCTTAACACCTTTACAATCAACTGTTATATTAACAAAAGTAGCATATAAGTACGTTTCAATATTACCAAATAATGGGAAACCTTTAAAACAACAATTAAATTAAATACTATTTATTTATCAAAAACTGTATCATTAAAAGTTAAAGTAAATATATAATGTTATGTCGGAGAGTACTTTTGATTCTTTTCACTTTCATTCGGTGTATGTATTACTACGATTCTCAGTTGACGGTATCTGTCAAATCAAGTACGACCTAGTGACGCCATTGAATGAATTTAGCTATAACAAAGAAAAATGTAAATAATTCGTATCAAAATTGCTTCAGTCATATTTTATTTTGTTCTGTAATACTATTCAAATAAAAACAAATCATAATTCCTGTGTGTACACCAATATATACACCAACGTGTTTTGATGTCGATTAACAGTGTAACGAAAGTCAAATTTTCAGGAATATCACACACAACTGGCAACCAGTAACGAAGCTTTTCTACAAAGTAAAGTTATAATGTTTTTGTCAGACTTTACTTACCCTGATGTCTTTTCTCTAATAAATTCAAATTCTCACAAAAGAAATAGACCTGTTTTTAAGTTTTGTTGGCCTACATTTCAATGATCTGGAAAGCGATGAAAGCCAGGAATGCTGAAATCGGGTTAGGTTGAAATATCATTCTTTAATGAATAAAAAATATATTATGCCTGTTGGAACTATAAGCAACGTTCCGTTTCTTTCAAGAAACATATCCTCCACATGACCTACTTGAACATACTTCGGCATACTCGACTACCGTCGCATTGCAATAAATTCAAATGTATGTCAGTGGAACATGAAAATGCGTCCATTTGCTAGTGTCATATTTTGATTCCACCAGGATAAAGACAGGACAGTAAGTATATTAATTACACATAAATTAGTGGAAGAGTGTCGATATAGGCGGCCAAGTGTGTGAGATATTCCTGAAACTTTGACTACTCGTTCCGATGTCAACGACATCGGAACACGCTATGCAAGGCTGTTATTTGGGTTGTAAGACATAGCACTTAAACAAAAACATGTGCTGTGTCTTACATTGTAGGACTAGGATATGGGCTGCCAAGTGGATGAGATATTCCTGAAATTTTTTACTTTTGTTACGACCTTAGTTGACATCAAAACATACTACACAGCGCCATCATTTAGGCAGTAAGACCTTGATGCCCAGAGCGTAAATAACAACGAAGTCTTACATTTCTGATCTAGACATTGACCCTACTGTTTGTGATAGGGACTGGTTATATAAGTAGCGCTGAAATGCTTGTTCCCCAGTCAGTCAAGCTCATATAGTTTGCAACCTTATTGACATTGTTGCATTGATTAAAGTCTAATTATTTTAGCATACTATGCTTACTGTAATGCCTATTTCCTTACAGAAAGTATATCTAAGTACAATCAAGTGCCAAAGTTTAGAGACTGTTTTGTGCCACTGAATTTGATTGAAGAACAATGGTTGCTGACAAATGCAGAAGTTGAATAACATACAGTTACTTGACTATAGCTAAACATCTTTTGCCAGATGTTCTGAGGCATGTTCATTTTGCTAAAGAAAATGCACTCAAAGTTACCCAGTTTTGGCACTCTTTTGTTAAGCATCATGGCACCACTCATTCAGTGAGACTTTGACACCTCCCTATGATAAATATCAGGGTTGACACTGCATTGTAGGACTAGTTTCTCCATAAAATCCAAGTTATTTTATTGTGTGAATTACTGAGTGTAAATGTATTTATGTTACAATGATTATTTTTGTGTAACTTGGTGATATTTATCAGCTAGGATTTTTTTTATACATACACAGGTACACAGGTCTGGCAGGTGGCTTCTGAAAAGTTAGATGGTCTGTCCCTTATACACATGATAATGTTAATGGGACTGCACTCAAGAGGGGCACACAACTAATGTGATTATCAGCAATTCCAGTTTTTGCTTGATTGAAGGTGCAATCACAAATTGCACACCTTCATCTCTTCAGCACTGTCATTCATTTGGGAGGGGTTCTGAAACTGTGCTTACCCCACCCCCATTTTATACCTAAAATAATTCAGTGTTCACAAATGCTGAATGATTCTTCATGGTGGGACATGTTCTGGGTGAACAGTTTGCACAATCTAGCAATAGATGTTCCCAGGAAAGTTTCACAGAGACCCAACTTGCTCAGTCAACCATGAATGCATTATTTCATCTCTTCTCAGAAAGGCCAACCTTTCATTAAACTCATAGCTCTTATCAGAAGAGCCTTGCAAAGAAAAAAATAATTTCAGCCGTCTGCTGAGCTAGAAGACCCTCCACTTTTACGGTGTATAAGGGGAAGTGCTCAGTTTCCAGGGATTGGTGCAACATCACTAGCATTGTTCTTTTGTCAGTGCCTCAATTCCGCAATTGAATAGCCTTTACTCCTCTTTTCGAGGAGAAAGAGTTTCTTTCCCACTGTGATTAAAAGATACCATTTCATGATCTCAGACTCGTTCAGAGCAGATATAATACACCACATGAAAATCTCAACTCTTAATATTGTAGCTATCTCTGCAAGCTTTGCATTCGAATAGAACATGGTGATCTGAGACATAATAGATGTATTTATCTGTAATGCACAGTCAGCAGTTTGAAGCTTATGTCAGTATGATCTAACTTATCTGAGATGAGAATGAAATATGGTAGTTCCAGTGGCGGCAGCCCATACCATTATCAGACCAGTTTGAAATTAGCACAGTCATACAGTGGGCGTGAAACATTGTTTATACTGGATTTGCCTGTGAATTTACTAGGTAAGGAAAGTTACTTGGTTCCATTTATTCTATCCAGGTATTGTCTGGAAAGCTTATGTGACCATTAATTAAGCATTTTTAATATTAAGAGAGTGGTATACCCTCATACAAGGAAGAAATCCTTATTACCTTGAGAGTGATGATTTTATAGGTTGGATGCTCTGCATTGTCTCCTCCTATTTCTTATTCTTGTAACATTTATGTGATCAGGGATTGTATTTAAAAGAGAAAGCAAGTTTTTTTAATATGTCATGTTAGTCCAAGAATACTTTCCTGATCACATTACTAATAAATCCTCCCACACCTACCTGCAAATCTGAGAATTTCATCGAGGTTTCGCTGAAGCTAAAACATAGCAAATAACCATAGCTACATATTGGAGGTAAGGGGAGGTTTGTAAGGGTTGGAAAGAACTTATTTTTTTCTTTTCTTACTATGGTATATAGATGGAAAATATTAAAGTTGTCATATTTGTGCCATTGCTTGATTAAAAACAAAGCAGTGCATTTTCTAGACATAATGTAAGTGTTCTCAGAAAATGTAATTTACAGAATTACTAAAAATGAATTGTTGAAGCCTATGTCATATGTGCTGGAATCAGAACTGGTGCAGTGATGTGAAAGCATCTGTACATGTTGATATTCTAATACACTCAGTTTTGCTTATATTTATTTATTTTCAGATGAAGGCACTGATCAAATTGTAACTTTTATGCTCAAATTTTATTTCAACTAACTCTTGACCAAACTCATTTACTGCATGTTACTGTTTATGCTGCATGGGAAATGTTCTTGCAATATACTTATGTGTTCTCCTTTGCCATTGATCTGCTGAAGTTGATTTTGGGTAAGTTTTCAGGTTTTCTACCAGTCTGGTAGCAAGGGCACTGGTGTTCCATGCATGAATATATTTCTAGTTCAGTGAGCTTTTGTTATGGTCCTGTATCAGGCATGCACTTTTTGTTGTGTGTCATTTATTTTTTGTTTTGATTGTTGATTGTACATTATCCATCAGCAATTGGTTTTTTCAACTTAATTTCAAGTAGCACTGGACCATTTTCAACCAAACTTTGCAGATAACAGCCAGGGATGAAGGCCATTTAAATTTGTACAGTGATGCTGATCCCCTTTCAGATATGGCCACTGTTGCTAGAATAGAAAACCTTTAAAAGACTTTTTCTCAGAAATCGATCAAATTTGACAGAAAGCATCAGGACATAACGGCAACCAGTTTTATGTAAATTGCTGATCCATAATCAAAATAAGCAGATGTTATTAAAATAGACAAACCTTTAAATGACTTCTTCACAAAAATTGCTGAACAGAAATTGACAATTTTTTAAAAAGAAATT
Source organism: Megalonaias nervosa (assembly GCA_016617855.1). Classification (NCBI taxonomy): domain Eukaryota; kingdom Metazoa; phylum Mollusca; class Bivalvia; order Unionida; family Unionidae; genus Megalonaias; species Megalonaias nervosa. Next base: position 16,109 of record JAECUM010002005.1, read on the forward strand.
TTCCTGGCATAATAGATATTAAAGGTTTGCATTATTGATGTGATCAGCCTTCTAATATGACTGCCATTGCTTAAAAATAGAAAAACCTATAAATGGCAGAAAATGTACTTTCAGATTTTTCAGCTGGCTAAATTTTTCTTTAAGGTAGCTGACGGCAGATGAGCAATCCCAGTTTCACTTTGGCCTTTTGTTATGAATTTGAGAGAACCCTTTTTTGTTTCTTTTTAATTACCTCAGAACGATGTCATAAATTTGTATCAAATTTAGTATAGAGATTTGTGTAGATAAATTTTGGGTCAAAATAAATTTTGGAAAATTTGCAGCTCTTTGTAAATGTGCCAAGTTCTGCATTTCATGGAGCACTCATAATAATCTTGAATTTGTTTCATAATTTCAGTACCCTTGGAAAAGTCTATTCTGGCTTGTAGTGGCATTTGGGGCAAACAGCCTGGCAAGTCAGATTCAATGGGATCTACTGGCCCATTTTTAGGAAACACTGTAATAGATGTATGTCTGCCCTGGAAATGCAATACAGTTCCTCTTGATCAGGAGGATCGTGGGTAGGTTAACTTTCATCCTCATTCTTGTATTCATCTTTTGCAAGGTAGCATAGTTGTGTTTATTTCTTTTGTTTCTTTTTGTTGAATTTATTCATAAGGCAATATTGTTTCATAGATAAGATTCTCTATCAGTATTCAGTGTTGTAATCTTTAAATAATGGCCAGCTTTTGTTTTCAAGTTGTTTTATAGTCCTGTAAAATACATGCTGGTAATGTTTACAGAGTAAGAAAAGTGTCCATGCAGTCCATGTTGGTAAAAATAAAATGCTTTCAAAATTGTATTAGATTGTTTTAGTCTCAAAGTTTTATCTCAGAGTTCAGATTGCTATATGAAATGGTGTGTACATACGACATACAAATGTACAAAAAAGTGAACTTCTTTATTTTCCCAGTTTATTATTATTGTTGTTAATTTATTATTATTATTATTTTTGTTATTATTATTATTATTATTATTATTATTATTGTTATTATTGGTAGCCAGTCAGGGCTCAAAAAATCTGAAGCCCAGGGCCCCTCCAATTTTAGTTTGGGCCCTTCCTGTATTCAAAGTTAGGTGCCTGTCGGGCTTGTCAATCAAAAAGAAAAATTTGCCAAAGGAAAATTTGATCATGTTGATGAAACGAGTAGATGTACTTTCAAGATGTTGACATACATGCCATAATCTAGATCAGATTATCACTGTTCTATGTGAAATTGAGATCTGATTTTAATCAAATGGAAACTTTGCTAAAATTACGATTTTGTACTCCAGAACCCCCTGACACAGTCGTGTTTTGAGAAAACACAGTTTTCAGTAATCTTAAAAAAAAACAACAAATAAAATTTAAAAAAAACAGTATGTCCGTTACATATAGTATGTATAAATGGTAATATGTAATGATTGTAACTGATATAAAATTATCCTTGGGGCAGTTTAATAGTGACAATTAAAGGAAAAGAGGTCAGGTCAAAAAATCAAAGTTTCACATTAACGGGCTGACAATAGCTAGTGAGATTTGTTGAAGGTTGCAGTGGGTGAACCCATTGTGCCAATTTGCATAGGTAGGATCAAAGAGATGATAGATGCATGGACAAGAACAAAAGTTATTACATATTGCCTTGAATGAGAATATTTAAGCCGCTATATATTGTATTTTTGACAAATTTGTGAACAGCTGTAACATTTCGTTGAAGTCAAATTTTACTGCATATATTGAATACAAAGCATGATCATTTCAGTTATCAGAATAGTGTTCAAATGTAATTCAGTTTTATTAAATTTATATATAAATTGTAGCTGTAGCAACTTTGTGTGATAATATTAAAAAAAGTGGAAATTTTGGGCATGTGGAAATTGGAGACCCTGTCGACTTTTCAGAAGCCAAGTAGGGAGAAAGCAGATAAAATAGTGAGATTTGGACCTAAAATGGGGATGCTTTTACATGGCATTTTTTAAGCGCCAGTTTCAATAAATATTGACCAATTTTCCAGGTCCATTATGAGTGAAATTCTCGAAGGACACACCAGAGGCACCCACAGAAACTTTTTTGGGCGGGGTTGGGGGACACATAGTGGTCAACTATGAAATTTTATGGATGTAGGCCAAAACATGTTTAAAAGTGAAATTGGGGGAGGCAAATATTGCCCACACCCCCTTGCCCCACTGTGTGAGCACCCATGGGACGCACCATTTCACTGTGACACGCCAAATTTTCCCCAGGACAAGCCCCTCTTTTCATATTCTGGTCAGCTGTGGCTAAACTGCATAAATAGCAAAAGGTTAGACTTAAGTTCACAAACAACAAAAAGCCATTGTGACTAATTAACAGTTATTCCTTATCATTGCATTTATCTTGTGAAAAGGACTGCCCTTCGGACATACTTCAAAGAAACCATGTTCTACAGTGTGTATATAAGCACCAGCAATTGATTGGCAAACAAACAATGTCCTATTTTGTTGTAACTTGCGATGCTTAGGACTTCATTTTAACAGCTCAAATCTGCAGTCACAAGTTATTGTTCATGTGGCAACTGTTTTTCCCACGTTTCATATCCCACCTTATTTCCTTCAGTTTAACTCTTAAGGCATATTACACAGTTTACTAAATAAAATATTTACTCTGAATTAGTTCTTTGGGGGCACATATACTGCATGGTATATTTTGTTTTTATTCCTTCTTTTAACATTGTAATTAAAGTTTACATATACGGCAGAGAAATGACAGGTGTTTACTGGCCGAGTTTCTTTAGCGGAAATGGAGATGCGATTTTGTTTGCAGAGAAAATTACACAGCATTCACAGTGATCATTCATGGGATTGAAACTAAGTGGTGACAATTTTTTAAAATTTTTTAATTTCTTTTTACTATTGTGCTGTTGTAGGGGTTTAAAAAAAACTGAAATTATGTGAATAATGTTTATTCTTAACATTCTATTTACTGAAGAAAAAAAATTTGTAGTGTTATATTAATTATTTCGTCATGAAAGTATTCACAAGTGATAAAATAAAATATGGCATCTGTGGACTGCATATGATATATCTATGTGTGGGATGTTTTTGAGAAATGAGAATTTACAGACATAATGTAATAATCAGGAGTTCTGTGCAAAAAATTGGAGATATGAGATTGGGAGGTAGGTGTGGAAATGCCCCCAAAATTGGGCGGTTTTTCTCCTGGCTTGAGAGTTGACAGTTATGAACCGTCCAGGCTTGTGGAATTTCAGTCAGGGCTTGTGAGTTTATTTAAGTCACTAGCCTGGGGCCTTTGCCTTAAAAATTTTTTTTTCTTTGAGCACTGGCCAGTACATCCCAGTCAAAGAGACTGGGGGCCCCGAGTGATCTAAAGCACTCACAGTTACGGATCACTGCCATCTCACCTCTGCATGGGTTCGAGTTTCGGATTCGGCTCATGTGAGAAAGATTACCAGTAGTTTCTCGTGGGTAGGTGGTTCTTTCCAGGGTTTTCCAGGGTTCTTCCTCCACCATTTGTACTGGCAGACATGTATACCCTATCTTGTGCTGAAAAATGGCGTTAAACCCTACAACAACAACTACAAAAACACTGAAACCATCAACAAGATTTTAACAAATATAGAATGTTCAGATGGGAAAATATACTGATATTTACAGTGAATGGATTCAGAGGCAGAATGACCAAGAGATTTACTTGTGGTCATTTATAAGGGTACATGAAGTAAACCACTTTAGGTTTCATAATTATGTTCATTTCCGAGTGTAGGGGAATAAGCAGTGCATGTGACCTCGGAATCAAGACATGTTGAGACTTGGACAAAATGCCATTCACAAATTTGGATAGTATTTTGGAGTTAATCGGCAGACTGACGAAGATTGTAATGAGATTCAGAAGAGAGCTAAGTTGCTAGAACTGAAAGTTCAAATGGGACAGTCGCCAAGTATAAGAAAAGCTTGTGATGCCTAGCTTAGTGCTTGGAATAAGACCTTCCTTGGATTGACAAAATTCAGTCTCACTCTGATGGACAAACGAGAGCTATGTCAATGTTATAAAGCATGTAAAACTAAACTCAGTGGCAACCAATAGTTCTTCTAATTTGCATAGTTTTCTGGGAGGGGACTGCAACTTTTGCTGGTGTGACTCCTATTTTTACCAAAATGAGTTTAAAATCCTAGCGAGACCTCAGCCTTCAATCAACAGTTTGTTTTCTGGCAACTCAGTATGCCTTTCCAGTGTACTGTTCTGAAAGTTATTGTTTTTTGGCACATTTGGTCATCGAGGTTTATTTTAGCCTCTGTACATATATAGCAAAACATAAAGGTGTCTTCACTGTCACATTCTTCACTCGACTTACCTTTTTTATGAAAACATAGCCAGCTGTATGTTTTCAACCATTGCTGCACAAAATTACGTTTTATGAGTAACCGTTACCTCATCTTTAGATGATGAAGTCTCCACTGGTTCGATAACAATACTATTATCGATGGTCGGTTGTAAAAATGTGGTCCAAATGATAATTTCATTTGTTTTGGATCTGTTTTAAGTTTTTTACCTTGGACGCCATTTTCATTCGAAAGCTGATAGTATAGTGGAACAATGCAAGGCATACAATTGAGGGAATGGAAATTGTTGCTTCTTTGCGTGACAAGGATGCGCATAAAATAATAGTTTCTTGTGAGAATCACAGTAAAATCACATGTTTATTTTTTGCCTCTTTCTTGTGTGTGGTGATTTATGGTTCTAACATACTGTTGCTACAAATGATGTGACAGTTACAGGTCACATAAAGTCAGCTCCAGGCTCCACACTCATTTGTAACCCTATGTATTATGATAACATCAGCATAAGAAACTGATGTGCGCGTGTTTTCTCAGTTTGAGCGAGTTGTAATCTAGCCAGTGAAGTAGTTAGACCAAACCTTTATTTTGTGCTAATCAGTAAAACATAACATTGGGGTGCATCAATTTACGTACTGTCGTCGACTTTTGTGCGTCGTCGTCGACTTTTGTGCGTCAAATCGGAAAATTCTGCATATTTGACGCATGATGCATGGGTAGGTAAAACACTGGTGTTTATTTGCTTCTAAAAATATTTACGTAAAGCAATGTTTTCCTCTAGATCCTGATGCCAGGCATGTCTGTTGCTCCAGTGCACAAAGATTTTTTCAGTCACAGGCTTCGGACAAGTCTCTAAAACAATAATTTGCCTTGATTTAATATTCACTTTCCTAGGAAGGTCATATTTTTTTTTGACACACCCAAACTATCCAGAGAAATTAAATGGTATGCTTCTTATATTGGTCACTGAACCTTCATTCACATTCTACTGAAGAGGCTCAGAGCCACAGCCAGTGAGGTTTCCAACAATTTCACAATTTTTGCATTATCAGGTGGTTACTTTGGATAACTGCAGCATAAACACTGCTTTTGCAGTTTCTGACTGTATACCTTCAGTTCAATTTACAGTCTGTATTTCATCATGATCTATATGTAGTTCTAAGTATTTAGGAGACTTTGCATACTTTTGTTTTCTTAATGTTGCAAAAATCTCAGTGTTGCTCTGTAAAAGTTGAAAATGGAAATGAAGTCGGAGAGGTATTGATCTTTTTTTAATTCGTTATTTAAAAACTGTAGCTTCAAGTTCATAATTAGTTCTTGTGATAATACTGTGGATGTATCATAATTACAAAATACATCTCTCTATATCAATAAAATCAGTCACCAACTCTTTCAACTAAATGGATTTAAATACAATGTAATAATCTCAGTTTCTTTAAGGTGAAAAATACATTGCATTTGGGGCTTTACAAGTCATCAGTCCTGAGCTTAGCTTAATTGTCAAACAGTTGCATAGGTACAGCTCGATATATTTAACCAGCATTGCATCACTAAGATTGAGCAAGGAACAGCTCATTATTATTCATGCCATACAAGGGTGCACTAATTATAGGTAACCAATGAAATATAGAGAACAGAAATGGCACTTTTTCCCATTCGTAAGTCACTTGCTTTGGTTTTTACACAAAATTTATAGCTTTTGATAGAATTTATCAAATAATCTTCATAATATGGAGGGATATACAGATTGGGATTTGAGTATTAATAATTAAGCATGAGTTAAGATGGTATTAATATTATTCTGTATCTTATAGTTGAATAGCAGCATAAGATAACAATTATAATCCATTGGATTCAGAATGGACCTGGATTTTTAAACTTACTCAAAATCCACTGACTTGACCCAATGCTGGCTACTGACATGAGAGTATTAATTGCTATATGTAACTACACAGCAAATATGAGAATATTTTGGTGAAATTTAATTTAAAAGTTTGCTTCCTAATTATGGATTGGTCATCAGAGATGTAATTTCCGTATAGTGAAGCTATTTCAGCACTCTGATTAAAGCATGTATTTACATGGCCAAGCCCCAACTGTAGCTGACATTTAGGTCAGTAGCTTTTTTTATACATATTGCACATATACAAGTCTAACAAACATTATGTTTAATTGATCAAGATCATGTGTGTCATTGTTTACATGGTCAAGCCCCAGCTGTGGCTTGTATTTTGGTCAGTAGCTTTTTTTATACATATTGCACATATACAAGTCCAACGAACATTATGTTTAATTAATCATGATCATGTTTGTCATTGTTTATATGGTCAAGCCCCAGCTGTGGCTTGTATTTTGGTCAGTAGTTTTTTTAATACATATTGCATGCGTACAAGTCTAACAAACATTATGTTTAATTGATTATGGTCATCAGTGTGATGCAGAATATAATGGATAGAACAAGAACAATATAGGAAAGCAAACAGAGCAAAATGCCAGTTATACTTGGCTGCTATTTGTTCAAACACCAAAGCATATTTCATTTACTGCATCTATTCGACACTGTAAAGGAACTGAATAAACAATTTTATATTATCATTATCTCCATCATTAAAATAAATGTCCATCCCACCCCACCTTCTGCAAATGAAAGTAAGCAAAACCATCCTTACGCTTGTTGATTGATCTGCAAAATGGCTACTAAGAAGCTGCACGTTACAGCACCCTTTATCTTTGGCAAACAAGTGCAATACCTTTCTTTTACCATCATCTCCTCACTCTTCAGTATTCTCCATGTTTTTGTTTTTTCCTTCTTTATCTCTGCCCTTTATTTATCTTTCTTCCTCTCTCTCTCTGTGTCTCTTCCCATTTTCTCCACCATATTGAAATAGTACGTGCATTGTGGAATAGATCTAATTATTCAAGTCTAAGTACCCTTCATTGCATTTGACTCGTTCATTTATTGTTTCACTTGTCTCTTTGTCACAGAGGAGAGCTATTGTACTACCTCTGTCTACATACATATATACAGCTTCATTGCATCTCAGACTCCACTTCCGAAGTAGGGTATCTTCTTTTAATGGTGCAGTAGGAAGTGCTTTGATTCTAGCCGTCTGCCTTTGAATGCACTTGCAGACTTTTTGAGGAATGTTCTGTTTCTACTATTAAGGGTTATTGGTCGTCCCTTTCAAAACCTTTCAAGTTTGCTAGAGGTTTTGTCATTGGATTGAAACTTCTTCTTTTGATCTCATCAGGTAGTTTGAGCTTCACAGCCTTGTTTCTCATTTACTAATGCCCATATGAAACCTTTCTTGTGTTCTAAAACCTTAACCTTAAGGCATCTTCATCCTCATCTAGGCATCTGTGAGCAGAAGGAATGAGCTTTATGCATTTTGAGTGAAAAAGGGTTGCTTACAGTTTAATGGCAACTATGATTCAGTTTCTTTTATTTTCTGTAGTCATCTACCTTAGTAGCTTTGGTTCTTATTGAAATTCCCATTTCTCAATCACATTTGTACTGGGAATGATCAAGATATGTTCCTTTGCCTAGTTAGGTCCTCAGTATTTCATTTAGCATGCTCTGAAGGGAGCAGGCAGGGTCAGAATCATCTCTGTCTACCTCACAAGAGTTTCTCTGATATTTTAATGGCCACCCTTTCCAGGTGGTTTGTTTTCACAATCAAGAGAACTTATTACAATTGTTCCTAAGAGAGGTTAAAGCTATTGCTGCATCTTGGACTTCTTTAATCACTCCCCTTTGGGATGACATTACAAGAATAGCTTTCTGGTGCTCTCGTACTACCTTTCTATACATTTGGTCTTTGGTAACCAGAGTAGAGGCATGTTGGGTCCAGTAATGATGGCACAATCTGTGACCAAGCCATCTTCCAACCTACAGTAGTGAATTCTCCTATACAGGTAAGTTGTTTGTTTTCTTGTACCAGTTTTGTTTGGAGCTATCAGCTTCCCATTTAACTGGTAAATTCAGCAGTGCATTAGTAACAGGTGATGTGTTAATTATGGTAGCTTTCTTTGTTGTCGTAGGTTTTGTACTATCGTGGTATTTGAGATTTTTGGTAGTTTTCTGCATAGCGCCACCTATTGTGTGCTTATCTTATGTACACTGGATCAACATAAGTTACTGGTTCTGTATTCACCAGTTTTATTTTGGGAAAATGTCGGAATTGTACATGATTTAAAAAATGCACCCATAAATTTCATTGTCTCAAAACATTGCTGCACTCAGGGATGGTCCTGGCTTTCAAAAAGTTGTCGCCAAAAAAATCGCCAACCTCAATATTTTGTCACAAATTTTCAAAAAATGTCGCCAGAACAAGTAGTGAATATTTTTCCAAGTCTATTAATGTAATAGGCAATGATAGTTATTACTTTATTGACAACAAGCAATACAGCCATAATATTACAAAATAAATCATTACATGACTGTTTTGCACTACTTTCATGGTCTTTGCATCCCGCATCACCGTTAGTGCATAGGTATGACTGTTGTCACCTGAAATAAATGCATTATCAAATGTAAAATATCTACTTTCCCGACGTCTACAGTCTCTCTCTCTCTCTCTCTCTCTCTCTCTCTCCCTCACATTTTTTAATAGAAACATCAGGTATTAAAGCAATCTATATTATTCCAAATAATAGTTTTGTAAGGAACTTTAGTTAATGACATTTTAATACCAAAAGCCTATGATCGTACTTTGCAATGTAAGATAAGTGACGCATAATGCAACCGTCGATTTCATGCATTTAGGAATTAAATGTCCCCTCCTCTCCCCCCTTTTTTATGGCTAGCTTCACAATGTACATCTCTGTCAATTAGGAGTTCAGAAATTTATTTTTTACCGTGCTTTACATGCTTTGCTTTTAGTGAATTGCATCCTAAATCCCAAGAATGATCACTGAATGCTGTAGATTTTTTCTCGACAAGCAAACTAGGATGTCCATTCCCACCAATGAAACTTACATGAGTCAACACCTGGCATTAATGTACCGTATATATAAGCATTAATTTCCATCATTAAATTAAAATAAGGAATGAAGAAACATATCACGGAGCATATGTGCCCCCAAAAAACTAATTCGGAATAAATATGTTATTTAGTAAGCAGTGTTGTATGCATATACGAGTTAACAATAAGGAAATAAGGTGGGATATAAAATGTGGGAAATTGTTATCACATGTATGGTAGCTTGAGACCACATTTGAACTGTTAACATAAATTCACACCCATTTTTAGGCATTGTTAGTTATAACAAAAATGGGCATTGTTTATTTGTCAATCAATTGCTAGTGCTTTTACTCACTGTAGAACAGGCGTTTTTTTTAAGTATGTCGAAGAGGCTTGAGTCTAACATGTATTGTGCAGTTTCGGCACAGCTGACCAGACTATCAAATGGGGCACGTGGGGGGGGGGGCGGGAAATAACACACTCCACAGGGAGAAATGGCGTGTCCTTTGAGAATTTCACGTGTATTAGACCTAAAAAATCGGTTAATATTTAGTGAAAACGATGCTTAAATATGCCACAAAAAATTCCCGATGGTAGGTCCCCATCTGCGTGTTTTTGGATTCAACCTCCCAGCTTGGTTTGTGAAAAGATTTATTTTTTGCATGACACGCTAGAATAACTGTACAGTATTAAATAAAATTTATTTAGCGACTATTTGAATTCTTTGGAAATCTTTCTGTACATTTGAAACTTAAACACAGAAGGGGTATTTTTCGTTGGAACGTATTCGGACTTCTTCGAACTATTGGAATTGAAAAGACTTTTGGAAATAGGACATCATTCACCATGCTGTAAGTGAATTTAATTCTTTCACTCCTGTATTTTGAGAAATAAATTATTTTTAATTACGTAAAACTTGTTTGTTTTGCTATTTCTTGTTGCGTAGTTTAAGTCCCTGGAGTCATAACACGGGTCTTGATGGCAAAAGTAAAAGATGAATGAACAAAATTAACAGAATCACAGCTGGTTGTAAATGAATTGACGACTTGTGCCTTGATACATATATCACAGAACATCTGCTTTAACTTTGTATCATATCTCGGCCATGGACGCTCAAGTTTCCAGCTGTCGAGAAATTTTCAGGAACTTTTAACCCGTTCATCATGATGTGGTGTTGCACTTGAAGCATTACTACCATCAGTACATGTAGATGATGTTGGACTGTCAGGTATAACATCAGGTTCAGTGACTGTGTTGTCTGATGAATTTGCACTAAATCCAAAATGCTGTTAATTTTGTTAACTTACTCTTAAGATCAGATGATGAACACGCAACGTCTAACTTACGTTTACCCATGATAAAGTTGCACTTTTGACAGTATATAATTCTGATTGAGATTTTTCCATTTGCTTTGTATTTATACACAGCAATCGGTACTTCAAAGGTAATCAGTTTTCTCTGAAGTTTCAGCAAAACTATTTTATTGGTATATTTAAAATAAACAACAGAAGGATTAGCCGTTATTCAATTAATTATAGTTGTTTCTGTTTGCGTCTTAAGAGGTCGGTCGATTGTAGGTATAGTCCGGTAACATGATTGAGTGTATCACAGCATACAGTACTCAGGCCAGATGTCAACATAAGCAGATTATGATGTAACAGTGCACTGTAAAGATGGGTTTGTCAATACGAACAAAGGATTTGTTTATGTAACAGATAGATTCCAGTGCATTGTGTGTGCAAGTCTTTGGCTTCCTTTTGTGGTCCCTTTGAATTTCTCCACTCCAAATCCATGATTGCATGTACAAATTAAACAGCCAAAAAGGCTGTCGCCAAAAAAATCGCCAGATGATATATTTTGTCGCCAATAAGGGAAAAAAATCGCAATTTGCGACATTGGCGAAACCCAGGACGATCCCTGTGCATTACATGTTCTCAAAATAAAATCTCTATCTTCTTAAAATCAGCATCACTGCAGCAATTTGGTTAACCAGTTTGTTGTCTAGTAATATCCAGTGATTTTATGCAAGAGTCAGATCACATGATTATCATATTTGTCAAGAAGCAAGAGATTGAATCAGTGGTAACAAATAAGAGTCAAAATATGAAGGATGTTAATATTTTTATTTTCTGGTGGCTTTTGCAGTTGACAGGTGTTGATGCACAAAACTCTGTTGTACATGATTTACTACTTTTCGTTGTAACTGGGTTTTGTTTAAACAGTCTTTGATTGACATTTACTTTCATGCTGATGTTATGTGCCCATTCTCAATGACAATCATGGCACCACTAACCATCACAAGTTGTGACATATGCATTATTTTAATTCTTTCAGATAAGTTTTTGTTGTTCAAGGGTACAGGTGATAGAATGAGAGTCATTGAAGTAGCATCCAATTTCCAAATTAATTTTCAGCTTGTACATCATATGCATCAAGATCGTAACATTAGGACAAGTATATGCCATCATAAAAATATTTATTTGGTATTCCCGCGATATCAGAATAACACCCCTTATGTAACATGGAATCTGCATGGCATCTCTTTATTGATTGTTTCCCACAATCATTTGATTTAAACTGGAAACCAAATATATGTTAATATAGAACAAAGAACACCAAATAGACATATATCATCAAGGTCATTGTCTTTATTTACGTATTTGCAAATCGCTAACTTTAAGACCTGCGATACCATAGCACTCCAGTATACAGCTATTAGAATGTAGTTTTTGGAGGGGAGAGTTAAAACTATGCAATACTTACCTGCTACTGTTGCCAAGATTCCGACCCAACCCCATCCCACTCTGATGTCGTGTAGTCTTGATGACTGAGGGATCAGGCTAGGATCATGTACTTTGTTATTCTGGGCATCCAAGTTTTAATTGGAGGAGGGAATATTTAGCTTGTACTAAGGACTTGGCATCCAGAAAAGTTTAGTAATGCAGTTGTGGCAGGTACTTGTATTGCATAATTAAGATTTACATTATCCAATATCCCTTTTAAAATCTACATTTTGCAAGAAATCCCTTCTTGCAAGGTAAACCTTTTGATGCTCTATGAATTGATGCAAGTTTATTTTAGGAAGCATGTTTTCTTTCTTTAGCTACAATGATATAGTTGATCCATTATCTGTTGTCATAGTAGAAATGAGAGAGTAATAAATCATCATGCATTACTATGGGATACGGAGATTCCAAATTGGGGGTAGATATTTGTAGTCAGGAAGTTAGTAAAGCCTCCTTCCTGCCCACAGATTCTGGCTTTCAGGTGGGATTTCTCAGTTCTACACCAGTGCTTCTGATGTATTAGTATTGTCTGTGCACTGCAGCAGATGTGATAGGGCCAATAGGACAATTAGGCTAGACGATGTTTCTTAAGTTTATACTTCTAGTGTCAAGTCTTTTATCTGTTTATCCTTGCAGTAAGATGGGCAAAGCAGCCAACTCTGCAAATGGGTCGAAAATTAAGAAAAGAGAAGACAAATTGCACATGGAAAAGAGACAGTGTATGTATGATGAAGTAGATGAATCTGTTGTTCATGCTCCTTGCAGCATGGGCATCTTGATTTGGCCCAGTCCCTCTATATTTTCGTAATTCATACTTAAGTATGTCCATCCAAATAAGTCTGGTAGCTTGATTGTTCCAAATAAATGAAATCTGAACCTGTTATGGTCATTTCGATATGTATTCAGATGACCTTAATTAATTTTCTCACCATTACAACAATTTAACTTTTTTTCATTTGTGAAACTCTTTGACTTGTTTTATTTTTTTACAATAGTCTTGTTCGCACAAATTAAGCAAAAACCACTTGATGTATACAAATGAATTTATTTTCCATCTTCATTTAAAAAAGTATGTTATGTAGTTTATTTAAATTTTCATTGGCTAGAGCTGATGTTCTAAAAGTGGATGGTAAATTCCTTTAGTTATACTTCAAGTACCTATTATCCTAAAATAAGCATCCATTGAAAGCAAATTTATGTTAGGGCATTTAATCCTGCAACAGGATAAACGGAATGGTCAAAAGACTTGCCCATTGATTTCATTGCATTCATAACAGTGAATCCATAAAATGTCTGCACTGGGATCACATCTGCCATTATGAAATGAAGATTTAAAAATCTTCTTTGTGCATGTTTTTGATAGAATTATTATGGAATAAGGTGATGAAATATGGAGCACAGTAATGCACATGCATACCATTGGGTTCATGAAGCAGTGTTCTATAAATAACACACATCTTGAGTTTTCATTCAGGTATTTAATATCAGTACTGTATTTGCTGGCCTTTAAGTTGATGCAGAGTATAAGTCAAATCAGCAAATTTGGCAAATTTTCCATCCTTAATCCATATATAAGTTGATGCAGAATAAAAGACGAGGCCAGATCAATACCTCAGATTGTGTTTTTCACTTCATTCCACACAGCATCGCGAATTTTGTCCTAACTGTAACTCACTGACCTTTCCAGTCAGGATCATCAAATGTAACTAAAAGTACCCAATTTGTTCCACATAAAGTATTTTAAATGTATTATGTACTTTTAGCTAAATATAATGACGCTGACCCAAAAATTTATTGAGTTACAGATTGGATGAAACTCATGATGCTGTGTGGAATTAAATTATAATAACTTCCGGTTTCATAAATATTAAAAGTATCACTGTATGCTATTTCAGGTTACTAGCAACAGGGAAATTACATCATTAATACTAAAATGCCTTTTCCATCTTTTTGGCTTGGGGGGGGAGAGATGCAGAGAGAAGGATGCATACATATTCCATTGCATTTTCTTCTTGCACCTCGTGATCAAAATAAAATATGGTCCAATATATGAGAGAGAGAGTGTTCAGCTCTTCGTGGTTTTTTTTTTTATTTTTTTTTATTTCACCTTATTGCCCCCATGTTGCTGAAGCTTTTGTCAAAGAGAGAAAACGTTAATAAATGAAACAGTAAATGTAAACTATGAAAACACATACCATACTCCTTCAGGGTTTAAATATTCACAATAGTTATATCCATACAGACTCCATTTAGGTTAAATCCCAAGAATGACCATTTTGCATGCCGTCTGAATTTCTTTGCAATTATAATGACCTCTCCATTCCCAAGAAATAAGATTTTGTTTAAATTGTATGTACTCTTCCTTTACTAAGGTGCCAAATGTTTTTAATCTTTGCTCATGCTAGATGTACTATAAATTGCTGTCAGTTCTGTTGGTAAGTTCAAAAATGTCGCTGGCTGAGAAATTTACACTAGTAACCACCTGGCATTTCCTTTCATTACATGGTACGTTATTCGTAATACCCATGGGTAGCCTCATTTCCCCATTGGTAACCTCACTAATCTGATCTGGTCTGCTGAATCTTGACCTCAAACAGGCGTTAGCTTGGAATGACTGAATACAGCCATAGCATATTTAATTAGCATGTAAATACCACTACAAAGCCACAAGATTCTTTTAATAATGAAGTGGCAACAAAAACTAGAAGGAATTGCTTACCTAGTGGTATTAATTGATAATAGAATATGGTACTGCACTTGTACACTAGTAAGATCAGTCATCAGGTAAGTGAACAATACAAATTTACACTCATGAAGACATCTCTGCCTGTCATTCTCTCTCTCTCTCTCTCTCTCTCTCTCTCTCTCTCTCTCTCTCTCTCTCTCTCAATGGGGCATACATTTTATTTGATCATTAGGTGCAAGAAGAAAATTGTGCTGGTATGTGTCCTTGTCATGGTTATTAATCTTCTAACTTGTAAATTCTAATTGATACATATGTACTAAAAATTAAACAACATATATTACAAACAATGTACATTACTGGTGCATGCTGCTTTAGTGCAATTACATCTGATCTGTGTTAATTTTTAATACTGACGATCATGTAATTGTTTAAAATATTGAATGTGGGATCCTATATTTTTTCATACACGATCTCTTTACCAAAATGAAATATTTTGTACACATTATTTTTCATACTGTTGGAGAATTAATTTCTATACGTAGATACAATAAAACGATTTGGCTGACATATCAAAATGTAAGTTCTTTCGGAATATAAGACGAAGCTAAGATTTTCTGGTCAGAAAGTATTGTCTTACAGGCCGGCAAATACAGTAATATGTGCCTGCCCACTAATATTAAACTTACTGAAAAACCTTATCTGTGCTGGATGCACCATCCTGTTCTAGGAACATCTGCGTCAACCCAGTGTGATCTACACCATCAGTCCATGTGCAGTAGTGCATCTTCATTCTTTTGTCAATTAAGTGAGTTGTAAAAAAAATACTCGCTTCAAGAAAATATACTTAGTGATGGTCATGCTCTATCAGAAATCAATATTTAATTTTCTTTTCAACAAAAAGGTATCCATGAGTCTGTAATTATCAAAAGTGTTGTATAATATCCTAGGGATAGTTTATTGTGTTTCCCATGGTGTGCCACCTATCATCCCTATTCCTCATGGTGGGAATTACTTGAAGGAATATCTATAAATACTAACAGGTTGTCAAAATTGTCCAATCAGTGTTTACATGTTGTAGGGGGATATGGTTTCATCTCATTGTTGTATTTTATGCTATGAGTGTTTTTAATGGCAATTAAAAGGGCTCCACTGCATACATTTTTTACAACATATTACATTGTTTTAATTTCTTCTGTGTGATTTGAAATGTCAAAAAATTGTGAAATTAATATTAACTAATAAGGTTGAAAGCCATATTTAATGAAGGCCAAACTGTGACATACTTTGCGGTTTCCTCATCTAAAAATAGAGCTTGACTATGCCAATATTGTAATGTGACAAATCAAAGTAGTTATCAAAGTTGATAACTGAGCAGGAGTGGATGTTTGATGCTTTCACATTTATGTATGTGATAATAAAAGACTACTGGTGTCGCTGATGTGCACCCACTGCACGCAAATCAATATCCTTCTGGCATAATTTGTATTTTTCAAAGCTCTCTTCTGAGAAAGATCTCATTATCCAAATGTTATATGTTTCTTTGTCTAGCCACTGAAGCTGGAATCAGCGGCCAGCCATTTCGAAGCATAAAATGATTCAAATATAAACCACGGCTACATCCAGGCTTCGAACAAATGAAGTTCAAAATGTATGACTGGACAGTGGCCAGTTGTGGAAATTTCCGTTCCTGCACAAACTTAGTAAGATATCATTTTGTTTTTTTTTCCCCTTTTCTTTTTTATTTAAATCTGTAAAATGAAAACTATTTATCAATTCCTTTCAGTTTAAAGAAAATCAAGGCTTTTCAAGGTACCCAGACAATATTTTGAATTTTCAAGGTGTTTTCAAAGCCTTGAGGGACAGACTCATTTTTCAAGGCTTTTTAAGGTTTTCAAGGTTCCCTACCCTGTGGTTCATTGAAATAATTCTCCAGCAAATAAGGAATTTCTTCTTTCAAACTTTCTGCTTTAGAGGATTCATCCTGTAAGGATGCTTTTTCACAGGTGTAGAATCTACAGTTTCAATGTCACCGAAAATTTATTTCTTTGTGTTGGAACATCTGGAAATAAGTACTCATATTCACATAACAGCTGTTTTAGTTCGCTCTTTTCTTGTAGTTGTAGACATGAAAGTTTCTAGTCCATATTGTTCCACGTTTCTGAATTCTGAAGATTGGTTACAAATAGTAAGATGATGGCACTGAGCCCGACAGAAGCGCCCCCTAGTTACGTTGTTATAGTACTTTTTACATTTTTTTATTTTATGGGGGTGGGTGAAGAAGAAAGGCAGGTACTGAAAAAGACATTGATACAAAAACAGCTGCTGCTGACAACTATGCATTGAAAGCAGAGACTGATAGGAAAATTACCTTTATCACAACCTCAAATAGTTGAACGAAAAGTGTCAAGGACAAAACAGCTGAATTTGGAACTCTTGAGAAAACAGCTTGATGACAAGCTACAAGAACTGAAAAATTTGCTCTAAAATATTTTGGACTTTGTAAATAGTGTAGTGTAGACAGAGTAAAATGAACATTGTTCAGTTACTGTACATTATTCTAATGCCAAGATGTAGGATGTTTAGTATTAATGGGAAGGGTATCAGTGATCATACTCTTGGCTTCATGGTTTTTTTTGGGTTTTTTTCAAAATAAATTTGCAAGAAATGTTCCTCTTATGAAGTAATAGTAACTATTAACTTGTGTTTACATACAGTTTCATTTATGTATCCTTTAAAATTAATAATATACCTTGGAAAACATAATTTTGAACCATGAAAAAAACCTTGAAAAGTTTGAAAGAAATATGCTGCTAACCCTGGAACCAGGTAAAAGTGACTGGAGTTTACCATGTATTCTCGGGAATAAAACAGATAAAACATTCTATATGTGTATTGAATATAGAAAAGTCAGCAGTGTCACCAAGACATTCATTTCCAGTGCCAAGAATAGATCATAGCATTGACAATATTGGAAATGCAAAATATGTCACAAAGTTTGATCTTTTAAAAGAATTCTGGCAAATTCCACTCACAGAAAGAACACCATTTTTATATTTGCTTCTTTCTTTTACTTAGTTTAAGACCATTGAGTCATAAAAGTATAGTTCAGTGTGAATTATGATTCAGTTTTCTTGGTTGTGTCAACCAGGCCTCCTTGCATAAAAGACAAAACATAAACAGCTATCATTACTTTCAACCCTGATGTGTAGAGAACCAGTCTCAGTAGCATCTGTGGCTGGGAAAATCAAGATAGACTTCTTTGCTCATATAAGGCACAGAAGTTCTATTTAGCAGTTACTTAGAAGAAACTTTTTTTTTCCCCCATTAAAGGGCTTGGCTGATATTTCAGCATCCACCATCACTAGATGGAATTTCCTGAAACCATCAAGAGAGCTTTTCATTCATGAGGATAAAGATTCTAAGGTCAGTGCTATCACTACTTCTTTGGCCTATCTCAATCACTCATCTTTGATGATATTGTAAAGGCCAAGTTTTTGGTGATCACACACAACTTTCTCATTTTACATTTGGTCCTTGTCAGACTTGAGTTAGGGTATTTTTCTCTTAGTCCAGTTTTTGCTATTCAAATAGTGACCCAGCAGTTGCTTATAACAGCAGTTTAGTGACTGGGCTACAAGGTGAGTAATTTTTTTTAATTTTTACCATCAGCCTTCCTCTTGCTGATAAATTTGGCTTATTGACAGGTATCATACTACTGATATTAAAATGTAGTTTTGAGGGAGCAAAACTAATCTTTATATATAATACTTGCCTGTCATGGCTGGATGGACTTCTCCCACCCTTATTTTATGTCCTTCATTAGTCAAACATCTTTAAAAAGAAAGAGGACATGCTATTGTGCATGAGGCAGTGATGTAGGTGAGACTGGCATGATGCACATGTAAGAATTTCTAGAAATGGAAAATGATGCATATGGCACAGAGAAAGTTTTCTGTTAACATGTAAGTATTAAATAATTAATATTAACCTTATATATTAAAATGATAGTTTCACCTGTGACTAGTGATTCTAAATGTGTACTGTACATTTACATGATCTATTCTTGTTAAGTCTAGTTCGTCTCTTTCTTTACAAGTGATTAAGAAAACGAAGAAAGGGAAGCCAGTCACCTGTCCTAGTGAAAATGCACTTGAGATGACAGCAGACCTAAGAGAAGAAAGACTGATGAAAAACCAGCATAGTGTAGCTGCTGATATGCACGCTGTGAAAATTTCAGATCTACAAGCAAACATGACTAATACAGGTGGTAAGAAACTAAAGAATTGGCATAAAAAAACAGAGAAAGGGAAGCCAGTCACAAATCCTAGTGAATATGCAGCTGAGATGCCAGCAGATCTGGGAAAAAAAAGACCAGAGGAAAACCAAAGGAGTTTATCTGCTAATGTACAGATTACTAAAACTTCAGATCTACAAGCAAACAGGATAGACCGATGTAGTGAAAATCCAAAGGATCATAAGAAAACAGAAAAGGAAGAGTTGGTGACCAGTCCCATTGAAAATATTGTTGAGATGCCAATAGATTTTGGTAAGGTTGGAGCACCGTTTAGAGATCCACAGGTCCATGCTGAGAGAGAGCCATCAGGATTGAATTGGACAAGTTCTAACCCAGGATTCCCACATGGTATAATCCAGAGCACAGTTACAGCAACAATAGGTCAAGCTTGGCAAGCATCAGCAAATGTAGCTATCAACCCATTGAAACGCAGACATGATGACCAAGATGCCTTTGACAGTCCCAGGTTTAAAAAGAGGAGAGTGTGGGACCTTGCAGAGTGGTTTGAGGCATTATCCATTTAGCAGTGAAATCCCACCCTGACAGAATGGTGCCATCATGTTATGTAACATATGCAACATCGAAGCAAGTCGGTTGACTAAATGAAATGTTGCATGTGTAGTCTTTGGCTTAAGTGACCCAGTTATTTAATATTTTGAATTTCATTTTTTGGGTAGTAAATCATACTTTGGCATATATATATATATATATATATATATATATATATATATATATATATATATATATAAAGTGGCAGATGAATAGTGTAAATAGTTCAACTATATGCATGACTCAACTACCAACTTCATTTTATCCATAAAACTAAAGTAACAAAAATGGGCTACATTTATCATTTATGGGATATTTTTTTAAGTCATATTAGAATAAACTGTGTGGGGGTTGTACTTGTTTACAAGGCATTCATGGAATGGTCACTGATTATATTACTTATGATTAGGAACTAAAAAATAATATCCAGAACCATGTACAGAATTATTCGAAAGAAGTTTTCAGTACTTTTGTGTCATTGTCTGCTTAAGGCTGCACATGGCTGGCAAAAATTTAAATCTAAGTACATTCGTTTCATAATGGTAATTATGGTGTGGTTTTATCTTCTATGCTTTCTGACTGTTTCTTTGTTCTTTAACTTGTACCTTTTTATGGATTGGTATTTAATTTTACATACATGTGGGATGTGCTGAATTAGACAGATTTATTACCACAAGAAAATGTCCAAATCAGACATTAGGAGATTATGATAATAAATGTCTGTTTAGGCTAATAACAATTTCTGAAGCTTGGTAATGGTTATTTGACTTATTAATTTGCTGAAGACCACAGGATTTTGACCATAAAAAGGACAAAGTTGAATAAAAGCCTAAAATAAAAAAATATTTCACACGGTTTTGGAAAAATTACACCAAGACCAAACTGAATTATGATTAATATTATTCTACCTAGTGTGAAGACTATCATAGAAAATATCTTTCTTTGGTTTGTTCAGTAACAAATAATTGTTAGTATTGATGGGTCAGAGAACAGAATCACCATTTAAGTAATCAGAAACTCCTTAGACTTTCAGAATTAAAATACAACTATCAAAATATCAGTTATCAAAAGATATTGAATGAGAAAACTTGTATCAGTTCCTTTATATATATATTGTAAGATTGGCAGTTAAAAGCATTGAAAGCATCTCCTGTCAGGTTTGACTGAGAAAACAAGTTGTCTTATTTCAAGTTGAAAACTCAAATTATGGAAAAAATGATTTCAGAGAGATGTGCAAAAGGGGCACTGTTTATGATAGGGGTACTTTTTTGAGTCGAATGAGCATACAGGTGCAAGTATTTTGCAACCAGTGAACATACTCCTGGTAACAAAATTTAAGACTTTTTTTTTTTCTTAGAAATATAGAATGAACTTAGTCATGCAAGTAATCTGTATTAGATAAAACAAAATTATATGGAATTTGTCGAACATACGAATTGAAAGGAGGTATTTTAGTGATCTGGACAAAGGTGAAGGGCCACTGGAATGGGCAAAGGGGCAGGCACTGGGTGATTTGGGCAGAGAATGCAATAGTGCTCTTTATTTCTAGCTAGTATGAATACTGAATGCCAAAGATGACAAGTTTTGTGGGAATTGTTCAAAAATATAAATTGCTGTGTAAAGATTTTATTTTACAAAATGTCTTCATAAGTCATGAAATAGTCATAAAGGTCACTGTCAGAATCACACACTACTCTGGTACTGAACAAATCAAAGAAGGTAAAATGTGTACTGTATTTCACAATGTCACTTTCTGAATTAAGGAGAAAATTAAGACATGTAATTTTCACATGATCAGTCTGGCATATTAGATGTGTTACTTATGGGGAGTCATTAAGTATCATTTTAATATGGGAAAGTAATAAAAACAACAAATATCATCATTACTGACATGTAATAAAAATCATTAAACAGTTTTCAATCAAGATGAACATGAAGAGGAATAAACTCTTAACTGAAAACAGTCATTAGTACTTGACATCTTTGAAATCATGAAATCCCAAAAGTTTGCGATACATAATTCCTAAGGTTACTGGTTCTAATCCTGGCTGAGTCATACCAAAGACTTATAAAAATAGTACTAACAGCTGCCTCGCTAGGCACTCAACATTAAGAGGTTAGTTTAGGATTCGTCGGCCAGGTGTCAGGATAATGTGACTGGGTGGAACATCATGCTACGTGTCTGCATATGATGCCCCAGTGCTAGACATCACTACACATTGCCACACTGCAGACATCATAGCAATATGACTGAAAAATTGTGAAAGCTACGTTGAAAATCCAAACACAAACACTCACACACAAATAACTCGTGTATTTTTTTATTTTGTCCCATTAGAGAAAGAATCAAAAAATGCAGATCAGTGCATATTTCTTTGAAAACATAATTTATTACAAAAATATATTTATTTCAAAGCTAACAGCCTTACAAATGTAAAAACACTTGGAAAATCTGTAAAGTAAAAGCTTGAATAAATTAATAATGATATTTAGAAATAACCTCCAACAATAACTTTATAAAATGAAGCCTAATTATGAGTGGCTAAGTTATGTTATTTATATGAGATTATTTAAATGCTTGCCTTGTTATTATGTGCCATTTATCTCCTATGACAAAGTCAAAAGAGGTAAAAAAAATTACTTATACATTTTTCCCTTCCCCACATGTTTACACAGCAAATTCATCATGGGTTCAAACCCCGGCTGAGTCATACCAAAGACTTCTAAAAATAGTACTAGTAGCTGCCTTGCTTGGCACTTGGCGTTAAGAGGTTAGTTTTAGGACTGGTAAGCCTGGTGTCAGGATAATGTGACTGGGTGGGATATGATTCAGCATGTTTGCGGCATGATGCCCCAGTGCTAGACATCACTATAATCTGTCACACTGCAGACATTGTAGCAATATGACTGAAAAATTGTTAAAGCTACGTTAAAAATCCAACACACACATGCACTCAGACTCCAAATTCTGTGATACCTGCTGTAGAAATGATATCTTTTGATTGCACAGACAGGACCAATATCTTTCTTTTTCTCAAACTTTCCATCTTGAATTGTTTGAAAGAACATTTATGCATTTTATTATGCTATTCTAAAATCCCACACATATTATGTTAAGCAAAGAAATAAAACCAGAACTTAAATGAAGTGTCATTCACCAAACTATGCTTGTATCTTCATACAGTGTCATTATGTTTAAGAATTGGTTATTTAGAGACTAATATCAATTAATTAGTCTTTCCTCTATATCCATTAATAATTAAACATCAAAGTTTCTGCCTAGTGTAGTCCTTTTCTGAATTTTCTATAAAGAAGTTTGTCATATTTTCGAATCCATTTACCAGTCAATGGAAGAGAGTAGAACAGACTCTTTGTGAACCAGCCTAACCCTCTCATTATGAGCGGTGGTCTAATTTTGCTCACCATTCAGATCATTGCCATCTCACCTCTGTCTGAGTGGGTTCGAGTCTCAGGTTTGGCCAATGTGGGTATGTGAGAAAGCTTGCCAGTAGCTTCTCACAGGTCGTGGTTCTTTCCGGGGTTTGCCCCGGTTCTTCCTCCACCATTAATACTGGCTGCCACATACTATCTTGTGCTGAAAAATGGCGTTAAACCCTACAACAACAACAACCCTCTCATTATGAAAGCAGAACCCAACTTGAAATGTGTTCTTGGCAGTAATTTTGTAAAAATGTTACTGATAACAAATAAGTTTTAGCAAATCTTTGAAAAGTTGGGATCAAAGAAACCCAAAAGAGCATAACATCAGTATTGATATGCCATGTATATGTAGTTATTGTTGTTGTTGTAGGGTTTAACGCCATTTTTCAGCACAAGATAGGCTATACATGGCGGCCAGTATAATTGGTGGAGGAAGAACCCTGGAAAAGGGCGAACGTCATTACTGGCAGGCTTTCTGCGTATCCCGTTTAGCCGAGCCTGAGACTCGAACTCACGCAGACAGAGGTGAGATGGCAGTGATCCGTAACGGTGAGCGCTTTAGACCACTCGGTCACTCGGGGCCCCCCATGTATATGTAACCGTTTTAACAGGTTTAAAAATGTGTATTGCTTTGATTCATTCCTTGAGAGACTCTCGCTTATCATGCAACAGTGGTTTTGTGAAATTCAAAAGATAATAATCAGTGAAAAATGATTTTTGGCATTAATGTGATTGCAGTGGATGTAAATTCTTTATTTTGACCATATTTGGTATCATAATCTGTTTCACATGAAAGGCATCTGTGTGAATTAAGGGACCAACCATTTAATTTTCAGGGTGGGGGATGCAAAGGCCTGCAATTTTTTGGGACAAAATTTATAGCCCCCAAAGTAGCTTGCGAACGTATTGCTCATATTTGGAGAAATAATGACAAATTATATCTACAGTAGTTGAAAAAATTTTTTGTCGTGAAGTATAAGGAACAGAAAAAAACTTTTTCAAAAGTAAATCCCATGCCTCCTCCCCCTACCCCACTGCCCATCCTGAAAATTAAATGGTCATTTGATAAAGGGGGATAAAAAGGGTGGTATCTGAAAGAGTCATTTTGCAGGAAAGGGTTAAGTCTTTCCATAAACTCGCTGTACGTTTTGTGCAAGTGATGGAGGCTTGTTCAAAGGTGTTGCCAGACTAAGTAAGTATATTGATTCTAGACAGTCTTGATATGTGTACTGTGGAATCTGACAGAAGGCAATCAAATTTTGTATTAATGTATGATACAAAAATCACATTTTTTGGAATTTTTAGTTATTATTAAGCCGATGCAATAAGTACCTAATGAAACATGAATGTTATTGTGAGGGATATGTACAGATAACTTTATCATGGCTTAATATTCCCGAGGCCATTGGCATTTTGTAATCTGTTGAACATTATTAGAATCAAATTAACTGCTAATGGTTTCATTCTGGTAATTATGCTTTCATATAATGAAGCATTTCTGTATTGTGTTTGTAATGTGTATTAGTTTTTATATTCGACGATATATCCTTGTCAGGGGTATGGCATACCAAAGCGGGGCTGATAGGGCTAAAAATAAAATGAACACACACATACACATGTACAGTCAATTGTCACTTAAAGTTTTTCCATCGTTTTATTCTTGCACACATTTATTACATATTATGCACAGTTTGAGTATTTAGTAACATAGACTTTGAACAGAGACTGAGGCACAACCATAGTGTAACTTCCTGAGTGTGTTTTCTCAGAGCATAGTTTAATTTGCATACATTTTTCACTTTGTTTTAGGTTTTGCATGCATTTCAAGTTTTATCCCCCTGCATTGTGTATTAGTTGTCATAGCTAAATCATAAATAACAATACATTCATGTGTAAGACATGTAATCAACAGTACATTGTGCTTGCTGTTGTTGGTTTGGATCAGCTGTACACAACACTGCATTGTTGTTGGATTGGGATAGTTATACACAACGATATGTTGTGGTCATTGTTGCCTCATGCAAGACATACTCAACAGTACATTGTGGTGACTGTTGGATTGGATCTGCTATTCACAACAATGCATTGTTGGCTCAGGCCATATACTCTACATTGCAGTCATTGTTAGATTGGGCCAAATATACATTATTGATGTTGGCTTGGGCCATATCTGCAGAAGTATACATTGTTGTTTTGTGGGATTATATACAAGATGTGGTTGATATATTGAGGAATATTTGTAAACAAAAGTAATTCTGCTTGTAGTTGAATTGGAGTATATTATACAATGGCTGCAGGAATAAGAAAGTTGTGTGCAGAAGGTTAATTTTATAAAATATCAATTGCTAATTTTCTTCATACATAAATATAGTATTTAGATTTAGAAACTAGATTCATTTATAACCCCACCTTTTCTTTGTTCATATTTAGGTATGCATGCACTAAAATGGGCTTAGAAGTATTATTAAATGCGGAATTATTTTAACAGTAATTTAGGATGTGTACTTTGTTAAATTCATTAAGTTTAATTCAAGGAAATTTAGCTGAATAGGCTATTTATGAGAATTTTTAAAATTTTTAATTTCAATTTTAAATTTCCAGTGTAAAAGTTAAATTTGCAATGAAAAATACAGAATCACATTTTAAATTTGCATAGTCTTATAGCTCTTCTACAGCATTATTATGGCACTGGGGAAAAACAAACATTTGTACATTGTACATTTGACTCTCCTCAGTAGATGATAGAGACTCTGAAAGCTATATATATACTTGTATATGGCAAGACAGTGGTCATGATGTCACTTGGAATATATACGTATGGCAGCAAGTTAGTGCTATTTTTATCAGTAGATTATTATCAGCCTTTGTCTAGAACTGCAGCTGTAGATGGAGAATTACTTGAAAAGCAGCATCTCATGAAATTCAAAACCTCATAGGTCAAGGTCAAGGGGGTATTTTATAAACTTCTTTTGAGTGATCACTATTTGAATATCTTACATTTTGCTATGCCAACTGTTGCCATATGTAAAGTGTCTTTAGACATTGCCAGTACAACTTGATAAATATATGTTGGAGTTTGAGCTCAGTAAAATCAATGGTGAAGGTAACATTGTTTGGTTTAGGTTTCTTAAAGAAAAGTTTACAGATATGTGCTCATATATAAGCATGAGATTTTGAACCTGAATCAGTACTATTATTTCACACATTAATCAACATTAGGTTGAGTCTGCAAAACATCAGTGATCAAATGCACTGGTTGAAATGTTTATTTCTTTGGTTTGGTGTTTTGTGGTATATCAACACAAGAAGACTATTCAGTGCTGAGGCAATAGAAGTAAACTGCCTTGCCCAAAGACGCATCTTGGTAGTGAGCTGGGTTGATCCAAAGGTCAAACCCCCACCCTTTAAGTCACAAACACTAATCACTGTGCCAGTGTGGCTTCTACCAAGTTGAGTCACGTCCTTTGGCATGCATGGGGTCAAAATTGGTATATTCAGCATCCTGATCCCGTAGGGAAAGTTTTTAATTTTTGGAGTTGAATATTGGAAGTTTTATAAAATTACTAAATTATCTGTTCCCATAGATTGTTATCTAGCACACAAGTCCTTAGTTATGGGATGGTAGAAAGTTTAAGTTTATGGTCACAGAGCTTATTTTCTTTATGTTGCTAAGCTGCGGTGACATCATCACAGGCAAGACAGGATTTACATATGTAATTATGTTCTGATTTCTTCCATGCCTAGTATGTATCTTTTTTTTTTTATGCAATAAATTTCTTCCAAAAGCAAGTTTTGTTCTCCCTGTTCATATAAAGTGCCAGCAGATGAGAATCATTGATGTTCATTCTGTCTTTGAGTCTTTAAGTTCAGTTGAATAGCCTAGACCCATTCTGCTCTCACATTATGCAAGAGTAGATCATGGTCTTTGCTGTTTACAGTTTAATGCACAATATGACCACTTATTACCTCAGTGTGTTGTAGTTTAAAGTCTGATGTTCATGGTTTAAATAATTGCTCAGGATGTATGTTGTGCAAGTTAAATTACATCAGCAAAAATATGTCACTGTGTTATAATATTAGCAATTTATTACCTGCTGTTTATTGGTTTCGGGTATTGTGTCGTGGTGAAAAGATTCATTTGCCAACATGCACTCGTCTCAGTGTATGATGAACTAGTAGTCTTTAGTGCAAATTTGATGATTCTGCAAACACATTCAGCTCCTTTTTTATAGAGATAGTTTGTAACAGACCACTATTACAAGGTCCCCGGGTGGCCTTGTGGTATAAAGCGCTTGCCTTTAATGATTACTGGTACTGCCATCACACCTCTCTCCACGTCTTATTGTCTATGCCTTACAGACTACTTCCATTTCTCTGTGCAAGATTGGCTAAACATAATAAGAACCACTGACCTATTGGCAAGCTTTCTAATATTCCCACATTGGCTGCACCCATATAGACAGGTGAGATGGCAGCATTTGGTAAAGAGAAATGCTTTGGACCACTCAGACACCCAGGACCCCACCTCTTAGTTGTTTTACACTTGCTCTCTCTTTCTCTCTCTCTCTCTCTCACACACACACACAAAAACATGCATGCAAAAATAGTAAGGACCATTTCCATGTGTCCGGCATAGGCAGTGACCCTTTACAAATTGTCCAGGCAATGACATTCCCACCAATCAGGTGCCCTCTCTGTGTTCGACCTGTGGTTGATAGCTTTCTATTCTTTCTATTGATGCCATCTAACTCTTGTTTTTCCAGTCGATGCCCCCAGTTTGACACCCAACAGTTATTTGTGGCAGCTGTTTTGGCTGCTGCTGCAAGCCAGTTCCCAAAAGACATCTCTTCAACATATTCATGGAAATTAATAAACAACCTATGTAAGACATGAAGGTACCTTTTTATAAAACGTGCTCTTTACAGTTAAAATTTGTAGATTGTATCACTCAATACAGTTTTGACCCTTTTTGTCTAAAGTGTATTCCATTTTTTTCATGGTTTTATAAATGGGTGCATACTCTGGATATCAAATCCATCATAATGAAACAATGTGGCAAAGCAGTCATAAAAGCCACAACTTAAGTTCTCTATACTGTTATAAATGAGAGGCTAAAAATCAACCTTAGAAACATGTTATGCACATTTAGTTTATGTTGTATGTTTGCCCTTTGTCCATGATTGAGTGTAGAGGTTTGGCCTACCTGACTTTTGTCGTATTTTTAAAGATGTTAACTTTGATTTGAGTTCAAGACCTTGGAGTTGTGACTATATTTTCTATATTCTCCTAAACTAAGTAACAGAAAGAAGCAAAATCAACAAGTTTATTAAAATAAACAAAATAAATTTATTTTCTCTAAGTTCCAGAGTGAAAATTTAACAGGAACTTACAGTATTGTGAGTTACATAATAAATAGTGGATATTTCTCTATCATTGTTATTGTCCATTAAATATTCAGATCATTAATCATTCAGAACATGTTTACTACAATTTGAGTTTAAGATACAGTCGTGATTCTTACCTTAGAAACGTCCAGAATGAAAATTTCTCATTAAGTTGACAGAATATTTATGGATAAAGTTAATTTCAACCTAGGTGAAGTAGAAGGGTATGTAATCTTCTTTACTTAAGAATTATACGTTCTTGTCCTAACATAGGAAGCAGAATCTTGTTTTGTTCAGTTTTTAATGCGAGTGGATTTAGTTATTTATATTATAATTCACTAGATTTACAATGTTCTCAATAATATTCTTGGATTAAACCATTGATGTGGAATTATAGCAAATTCAGACAATGACATTTTGGATTAGATTATTGTGATACATCAAAAGGTTGTTAACACATCACCACAATCCAGACCATTGACACATTAGCACATTCGGGGGCCCCGAGTGGCCTAAGGCACACCATTCCAGATCACTGGCATCTCACCTCTGTTTGCATGGGTTCGAGTCTTGGGCTCGGCTAATGTGGGTACATGAGACAGCTTGCCAGTAGCTTCTCATGGGTTGGTGGATCTTCCCGGGGTTTTCCAGGGTTCTTCCTCCACCAGTTATACTGGCCACCATGTATATCTTGTGTTGAAAAACGGCGTTAAACCATACAACAACATTAACATTAGCACATTCAAGACTAGAAGAACATCGGAACTTTATATATTAGGACTTGTGATAGAAATTTTAGGACTATTTGAGATTTTGTTTACAATATGGTAAGGTCATTTTAAATTCTGATTTTGTATTCTAGATAAATAAATTATTTGTTGAATTTTACAAAATCTTTTCTTTTTCTCTCTTTTCTGTTACTTAGTTTAAGACCACAGAGTAGAAACAGTTATCCAGAACAACTCAGTTCTGACCAGGATTCATGCAGAATCCAGCAGAGAAATTTGAACACCAGTACCATCCAGTCTCTATTGAGTATAGTGATGAACACCAATGACACTTGCAATCCCATCAGACCACCAATTGAGCTATAGCAAGTATCTAAAGACTGCATATAATTAATCCCATATTTTGCCATCCAATGGATTTTAAGGACAAACTTGGTTTATGTTTTTATTTAATGCCAGTGTGGTTGTGTTATGTGAGTGTTTGGCCATATATGTATGTGTATGGTAATGATATTTGACAATACTAAGTCTACTGACTATTTTCTTTCTTTGTAAGTGTATAAAATGCTTTCAACAAGACAAGTTATTTTCTTTCCAGTTATTTTTTCAGTCATTTTAGTAATGTACAGTCTGCATATCGCCCTTGCCACAGTACTGAAACTACTCTTCTGAAAGTAGTTAATGACCTTCTCTCTGCTTTGGATAGCGGAAAGATTACAGTCCTCACTCTCCTTGACTTGTCTGCAGCATTTGACACAATAGACCATGATATATTCCTTCACCGTCTCCAGCATGTATTTGGCATTCACGATACAGTCTTACTATGTTCAAGTCCTACTTGGTCAACAGGACACAAATTGTGTCCACAAATGGAAAACACCAGCCCAGTTGATCTATGCTGTGGTGTTCCACAGGGGTCTGTTCTTGGACCTGTTCTCTTCATTCTGTACACTCAGCCACTCTCAAGTGTCATAGATCATCATCTAGTGTCTCACCAATTGTATGCTGATGACACCCATATATACAAATCTAGTCACCCAGCTGAAGTTGAAGCTACCATCCAAGGTGTAGAGAGGTGCATTTCCGATGTGAAATTATGGATGACATGTAACAAGCTGCAGATGAATGATGATAAAACTGAAGCCATTCTGATTACAACACAAAGACTTTCTCATTCACATCCTTTACGTTGGAGAATAAAAATCTGCAACAACAACATTAAATTCACACAGTACAAAACCTAGGTGTTTCTCTCTACAGTACTCTCTCATTGCACCAACATGTCGTGAACATATACAAGGCTGCATATCTTGAGCTGAGATGCATCAGCTCCATTTGCAAGTATCTTTCAGTTGATGCCACAAAAACACTTGTGTATTCCTTAGTACTTTCAAGACTGGACTATTGTAACTCAATTCTCTCTGGTTCATCTCAATATCTACTCCAGAAACTTCAGAAAGTTCAAAACACAGCTTCTCGGATCAGCCTTAGAGTACCACAATCAGAGCATGCCTCCCACTGGCTCTGTACCCTACACTGGCTATCCATTCAATCCAGAATTAAACACAAAATTTGTTCTGTGTGCTACGTTTCACTGACGAGCTCCAGTCCAACATACCTATCCAACCTGACCCATGTGTACACACCAGCAAGATACCTATGCTCCTCTTCTGACACTCGTATTCTCATTATTCCCACAAAAAAAATGAAATCATATGGACAACGTTCTTTTGCATACAAGGGCCCAGCAACGTGGAACGAATTGCCCACTGAACTTAGACACAAAGACACAGTGATCTCATTCAAGAGTGCTCTTAAAACTCACCTATTTCAACTGCAAGAACAGACTTAAAGACCTAATAATGTTTCCTTACCTTAAATATTTACAGCATGTTTTCTGTTTTCTAATTTCATGGTGTTTGTTTTTATTTTTGTAATCATATCATTATATATGTTTTTTAAGTGTTGTCAAATGTTGCAAAGTGCTTAGAGCTTCTAAAGATTAGGTGCTATACAAAGTCCTCATTGTTATTATTATTACAGTATTATTATTATTATTATTATTATTATTATTTTCCATAAGCTTATATGAGAAGTTAAACTTGTGTAAATACCTAATGCTGGAGAAAGTGACCAGGATGTGGGTAAAAAATTTGTAACCAGAACATTATAAGTTTGTAAATAAGGCTAGACCTTGAACTCGGATATCAGTACATATTTATAACTTAAAAGAGGAGAATAGTAAGGTAGGCCAAACCACTACCCTCAATTACGGACAAAGGTCAAGTGCACAGTGCAGATTAAATATACATAATACTTTCCCTCATAAAGAGCAAGAAAGATTTATACAATAAAGCTTTCATTTGTCAAATATACATGTGGTACTATAATAATTGAAATAACACAGGAAGATGTTTTATCACTGTCGCAGAATACACACAAAATAATATAGCATTTGTATACACGTGAAAGTGCATCTGCAATTAGATTCTCTTTTCCCTGGATGTGCCTAATGTCAATGTTGTATTCCTGCAACATCAAACTCTACCTAACAATCTCTGGGTTATGTTTTTAATTTTTTTTTAATGAAATTAAGGGGTTTGTGATCACTGAATACAATAATTGGAGAAGGTGCTGAACTAAAATACACAGCAAAGTCAATATGAAGCCAAACATTCCTTCTCAACTTGGAATAATATCTCTGGTGCTAGTTCAATTTTTTTTA
The DNA here is from genome assembly GCA_016617855.1 of Megalonaias nervosa. Lineage (NCBI taxonomy): Eukaryota > Metazoa > Mollusca > Bivalvia > Unionida > Unionidae > Megalonaias > Megalonaias nervosa. The sequence goes on from JAECUM010002005.1 coordinate 48,019, forward strand.
GCAAAATCACACACTGGATGATCCACACCATTTTTGTCTTCTTGAATCACTACTCCACCAACCCCACATCACTTGCATTAACAGAATTGAGTATGTAGCCACCAGCCCTACTTATTTAACGACCTGTATCTCAACTTATCTGTCTGTCTGTCTGCCTTTATTCAAAGGTTTTCAACTGGACAAATTGGCACAAACTGACTTTTCCTTGTTTAACTGTTGATGTTACCTTAATGTTGTCTATTTTGTAATCATAGTTTTACTTTTAGTTTGAAGACTTTATACTAATCCAAATGAAATGCCATTGGGATATATTTTGCAAGACGTGGCAGTTAAGGTTGACTAGCCTTTAATGCAAGTTGGGGTTTTGATGGTTGCTTTACCACATTGTTCCTCATAGACTCCTGAAAACCATTATGATGAAATCGATATCATGAACATGTATTGTTACGCATCCATGGTCTTCAACTATGTAAGAGAAAGAAAGCAAAACAAATAAGTTTAGTGAAATAGCAAAGAATTTATTTCTCAAAGTTACAAAGTGAAAATTTAAGAGGAACTTACCATATTGTGAATTAAATCATAAATAGTTCTAAATGTTGAGAATGATGTGAGCAAGTATTTTGCCACCTATGGAGAGCAAGGAGATACCTCTGTAGTTACTGCAGTCTACACATGTGCTTTTATTCTTATAGAGGGTCACAATTAATGTGTTGCGGAGGTCATCTGGCATCTCCTCTTCCGTCCAGATGCTGATTAGCACATCATGGAATGCCTCCAGAGTCTGTTCACTGAGAGCCTTGTACACCTCTGCTGGGATGCCATCCTTTCCAGGTGCCTGCCACAGTTCATTTGTTTAATGGCTGTCCTCAGCTCCTCTATCCAGTTGGTCGTGCGTTGGCTGTTGGGGTATTTGGTCAAGAGCAGATTGGTGGAGAAATTCACAGTCAGGCTATTTGTCCCACGTGAAAAGAGAAATGATGTTCTACTCAAGGCTCACAATTCTCACAGTGGAGGAGCAGCAGGGAAGGTGAACAGACCATTTTGCTGGAGACTTTATTTATGAAAAATAAGGGTTCCTACGAAGGCTGAAAATAAGGTCAATAACGTCAAACCAAAGCCTCTAACTGACCATGAGATTTTCTCTAATTGGGTTAGCTTATCTCGTTACTTTATCTTTGACTCTTTGTTTTTTATTTTATGGTGTGTTTCGTTTACTCGCCGGGTCACTCAATATTGGTCGTTCACCTCCTCTGCTGCTGTAATTAACCAAAGATTTTATCCAGACCTATACGATACCTAGATCTTGGGTCATGTAAATTTATCGTAATAAATCCAAATGGAACAGCTTGTGCTCTTGAAAAGAAGTTTTTAAACTTAATCATGTCCATATCGCCTGAACACCAAGTATAATAAATATTTTGTAAAGTATAATTATCTACTCCATTAAACACAACTAAAATATTGCAGTTGTCTCAATTACTTTAGGTATTTGTGTATAACATTGTGTAACATAAATCACGTCAGTATTTTTGTGTCTGCCTCTTGTTTGTTCCAGCATCACATCATCATATACTACGAGGTTATTAATAAATCCATCCAGGTCATTTACAGATGGCGCTTCATCAATATCGGTGATAAAATTAATAATATCGTTTCCATCTTCGTCTAATAATCTTGCATTTTTATTAAAATCTTTAAGTACTTCATAACATCATTGATCATCTACAGATGGTGCTACTAAATATAATTTAGTCCACTTGAGCCATCGCATTATCAGATTAAGTAATAATTGTGTCTTACCAGATCCAGATGGGCCTATTATTATCATTCTAATAGAATTTGGTAGTGCTGGATGGTGTCTTACTGGTTCTTGTTTTCGTGTTGCTGAGAAGTCAGTTATATCCATATAATAAATAATATGGATTTAATATATTGTGTTAGATGCAGAGCACCCACCCATACCAGTGAATTGACAATGATAATAACAAAAAGTAAAAGACGTGCAATTACAGGCAAATGTGTAAAGTGTGGAACAAAAAAGTATAAATTTATTCCTCTTGTCAGTCAAAGGTGGAGATATCGCTGCTTCATTAGGAAAATTACCAGGAGCTCCATGGGCTAAATACCCAGGTGAGAAACACTTTCCTGGATACAATTATTGTGGTCCTGGAACTCGACTTGATATTCAACTTGATGATCAAGATCAACCAAGACCAGGAGAACATCCAATAAATAAGATTGATCAAGTGTGTCATGTTCATGATGTTGCGTATAAAAGCAAGGATTTAGGATTTACAATAACGACATCTCGCAGATGTGAAATTGATTCATGTGTTAAATTCTATACCTGATAAATCTCTCAGAGAAAAACTCGCTAGTTTTCTAATAAAAACTGCTTTGAAAGGTAAAATAATGCTAGGGGCTGGGTAATTAATTATATAACTATTATAATGGAATCGGTTTATTATAGCCCAAGAGGATATTGGAGAGGCAGAGCAGTGATTAGTAAACTTGCTGAAGCAGCAAAAGTCTCACGTTCTGTTGCTGCAAATTGGTTAGCACGACAGGCAATATGACAAATTTATCTACCACCACCTAAAAAAATTCAGTACGCACATTTTGATGTCAGCACCCCTAATGAAGTTCATCAAGCAGATATTTTATTTTTACCACATGATACTATTAAAACCGGTAGACGTCAATCACGCACATATAAATACGCGTTAACCGTCGTTGACGTTGCAAGTAGATATAAAGAAGCAGAACCACTATCAACAAAAACAGCATCTGAAGTTGCATCTGCGTTTAAAAGAATTTATCAATGAGGACCCTTGCGATGGCCACAACTATTACAGGTTGATCCTGGCAAAGAATTTCTTGGTGCAACATCATCGTTGATGAAAAAACATAACGTTAAAATCAGACGAGGGCACACTGAAATTCATCGTGATCTGGCAATCGTTGAACGATTTAATCGAACACTTGCTGAGCGGTTATTTGGATATCAATATACAAAGGAAATATCCACTGACTTTAAGTCCGGGGAGAGATCTCGTGAATGGGTTGCAAGGTTACCAAGTGTGATAGCAGCGTTGAATAATGAAATTACTCGTGTATCTTCTATGAAGCCTGCTAATGCAATTACAAAGAAATATATACCCCGTAGCGATGGCTACGGACAACGACGTGAATCTTCCTCTCAACCAGTATTAGGTAATGTAACTGTTAAGATATTTATATGAACCTGGTGAACTTGAAGGTGGTAAAAAAAGAGCAACTGATCCTATCTGGAGTGTGACTACACTTACAGTTTCCAGCGTGGTAAGATCCACAGGTAGACCTGCAATTTACAGATTAGATTCGACGGCTCCTCAACGTGGATTTGTACGTGAACAATTACAAATAATTACTAAAGACACACAATTACCACCACCTTCACTTATGTAAACTTGCACCCTTACGTCAATTACATTCAAGACACGTTAGCATCACATTTTCTCGTGTGTGACCAAGACTACTATTAATTCTATCAATGGTAAATTGTCTTGGATTATTACTCGAATATTGCCACAACATTATTGTGTTACAGCTTGCACAATGATTATTCTGTCGTTGTTTTAGTGTTGTAATAAATTCAGCATCAAGATCAAAGTCACGCTTATTTTTTTTGTCACATTGCTTATAACTCGCTAATTTTTTCTTTATAACGACAAAGTCGTTAGTGATTTCTTCGGTTATTACGTAATCTATGATAACCCTGTGCAGTTGAGATATTCTTCTGACTCAAGACACTGCGAGATAAACTAAATTTGACCATTCGATCCAATCATCGACAATCCATATATTTGTATCAGAAATAGTTAATCCTTGTGACGAGTGAATCGTTATAGCGTATCCTAACGTCCACGGAGATTTATCCATGCTCAACGTGCTCTCAACAACATCAACAGCAACCAAAACAATATCATTCAATACAAGATTTTGTATCCACCACCAGGAATTTCAACTTCAATATTCTGTCGTCGAGTATCTGCTGGGCGATAACATAATGGTACAGGTAGATTTGAAAATTTTTCTTTATGTAACAGAAATAATTTCTCTTGCAGTTCATCACTAACTATTTTTCTACTCGCAACTATTAAATCATTTGGTCTCCATAAGTTCCAAAAATTATTCACAGGAGTTTCTGGAATTATTTTACGCATTATGTCACATTGTATTTTATCTGGTTGTAGTCTGATTAATCTTTTAAACTCTTTCAGCAATTCATCAATAGCTCTATGATTATCATTTATTTCTTCGTAGTAATCTACAAATGATTTTAACCATTCATGCGGAGATTGACCGACGAAGTGTGGTGGTTGACCATGATCGCCACACATTATTACAGCAGTATTTTTAGTCAATAACCATTCAAGGAATATTTTTAATATTTCTAACGGTACCGTGTCTATCTCGTCCCAGATAATATACTTAGGTATATATTTCTCACCCATTCGCTCAGGAGACCATGCATCTCCGCACCATCTGAAGAAACTATGATATGTACATGATTTTACTCGTTCTTTTATTTCTCTGGCGAGTTTATGTGTCGGTGTCAAAACAATTATATCTGAATGGTTGTTCATGAATAATTTAATCGCACGAATTGTTTTACCTGAACCACCACATCCATTAAGATAAACAGTCTTATCTCTAGCCACAGGATCGTATACAGATGGTGCAGATGACAATTCTGATACCTGATTGTTTTTGTAATATATTTCCTTAATTTCAATGTCGGCAGATTCAGAATAACTAAGTATGTTTTCTCGTTTTATTCTCCATGATCCCCATTCACCATTACCGAGTAGCGGTTTTAACAAATCCGTATATTTTTTATTTACATAAAACGAATCCGTAGCAACTCTGACAGCGTAACGAGGAAATCTATTTATTATCGACAGTTGATTTATCGAAACGTACGCTAGCATCGAAGAACTTAAATGAGTAAACTGCGGTGAGTCGCCATCAGTATAGCTCACAATTGTACCTAATTTGGTTCCGTCTGATAAATAAGCATTACTTCGATTTATAAATGTGTTTTTTCCGTTGTATCAGCGATTATAAAATCGAGTTCAGCATCGTCCATAATTAATCTTGTGCAGTGTCGTTTATGATCATATGATCCTCCTTGTGTAAATTTACCGATTTTCTTTCTACCAAGATCTTTTGCAAGTTTCTCATCGCGTTCTTTCCTGCATTTAGATATATTATCAGCAATTTTAACAATATCATCTTCGTTAAGATCAGGAAATTCTTTCCTGACATCATCAATATTAAATCTATCCGGTTCTGGTAACCAGACTTGTTTCTGTGGACGATACGATATAATCGCTTCATTTACCTTCGATGATATCAATATTTTATTATCGAGCATATATAGTAATAGTACTATTGGAACCCAACATTTTTCAGAAAAATGTCTTCCAAACCAAACATAAGTAATCGGATGGAGATTTTCCGTAAACTCGAATGAGTCTATACGGGCGATTCCGGTTAAGTCAAAATCTGGTAAGGGTCCGTTTATCGCAATTCTGGTCATCTCGTGTGATGGATGTCCAAATCTCTTAAAGTATTCAGAACACTCTCCGTATCCAAGAAAACTTCCAGGATAACATGCTACCATATCAATTGAGATAACGTCGCTATAATCGTATTTAGTATTCCATAATCCACCGTGCCCATATTCAATACAACTTTTTTGGACATCTTCAAGAAATTCCAATCGTGTCGGTTTCCATGAATTTTTCTCCTGAGCAAAGTGAGCAGCAATCGATAGAACGGTAAAACAATTATTCAGTAATTGTCCAACCTTAACATCGTCAGAAGTATATTTCAGCGCAAGATTTTTCATTTCTTCATGAAGAGATTCTGTACGATAAATATCACAATTAGGCCGTACAAACTGATCGTAATAATCATATTCTGAACTTTGAAACAACCAAACAGACACAGGGTCACTTTTACTGATATTCCTGATAAAATCAAATATATGACCATTATAAAATTTAACCGTTCTGTCTCGTGGAAATATTGTTACTGCCAAAGTCCATGCGTGTGCGTTATGATCAATAATATCTATCCACAGGAGTCGGCAGTTTTATCAATAAAGCACGACGAAATTTCTGACAACATTAAATCACCTTATCGGTATTATAATTTAACACAAGGAATGCAAGCGTGACCACAACCCTCCGCTCGATTCGACTTTTCTCACGCGTCTTTTATCGCTTCAGAATTGCAAGTAGACTGAAAAACTACACATATCCATTCAAAAAGCAGTAATGTACCAACGCATAACTCTCGGACGACCATCGCATGAATCCAATCCGGCGAATTAACCTTTATTTTAACCATTACGGTCACAAACCCTGTAAAACAGAACTCATTGCAGGAAGCAGCCCATTTTTACCACGGGCTAAATAACGTCATGAAACTAATTTTACAACATAAAATGTTTAACTTGTTTTTTATTTCAGATTGTATCATTTGATAATTTTTGTATAAATTTACAGAACAGAAATATGTAGTTAAAGTTCGGATAGTGCAAATAACGGTTGATGACGTCATCACATTTCAAATATTAAAGCCTAGACGGATGCTGGACCCGGAAGATTGAAAAATGTGCAAACTTAAACAGATAAATGGACTACGACATTAGCTTATCTTTGAAAATGATAGATAAGTGCTTTCCCAATGGAACGCACACAAGCCGGATGAGGGTGGCCTAGATTTCTGGAACCCGTGCATTATTTATCAGACTCTGTACCAACTAGGTCACAGTGGCACACACACACACACACACACACACACACACACACGCGAGCGCGCGCGCGCACACACACACACACACACACGCGAGAGAGAGAGAGAGAGAGAGCGAGAGAGACAGATAGATGATGCAGGTAACACAAAATACTAAAATTATCAGGATTAATGTGTATAAAATGCGAGGACAGTCTGAACGCTATTAGCAACTGTATGTATGCATTCATGTATGTGCAGAGTGAGAGCATTTTTTTTTTTTACAACTTTTGAAAATAGTAGTAATATAATACTGTAAATAACATTTTCATGATGCATTCATTTTTCTGAGCAAATTCAACTAATTAACGGAGTCCGCATTATTAAATTTCCCTAGTATTAAAAGAGAACAGATTCTGCGCCGTGTTCGGAACGATTATTAGACCCTAGCGCATATTCACTGCAGGGTAGAAACTGGTAGAAATGGGCTACTTCCTGCAATGAGTTCTGTTTTACAGGGTTTGTGACCGTAATGGTTAAAATAAAGGTTAATTCGCCGGATTGGATTCATGCGATGGTCGTCCGAGAGTTATGCGTTGGTACATTACTGTTTTTTTGAATGGATATGTGTAGTTTTTCAGTCTACTTGCAATTCTGAAGCGATAAAAGACGCGTGAGAAAAGTCGAATCGAGCGGAGGGTTGTGGTCACGCTTGCATTCCTTGTGTTAAATTATAATACCGATAAGGTGATTTAATGTTGTCAGAAATTTCGTCGTGCTTTATTGATAAAACTGCAGACTCCTGTGATTTATCGAAGCTCCTCTTGATTCATATTTCGATTTATACAAAATCTCTCCGGTTAACTTCTTCACTGTTATTGGGAATTTTAATATCTTTCCCAGCTCAGTGACGTCGCTGATAGACGCTCCGGTATCTTTAACTGCTTCTGCCCATGTATTTATTTTTTTACGTCGTAAATATGTTAAACCATTACCACGTATCGCGTTTGTGAAGTGTTCTATAACTCGTTCAGCTACAGGATTTATTATTAACTCGGACAGTCTCATCGGCTTGAGATCATTGCCGTCAGGTTTATTATGCAGCGGATATATTGCATAGACAACCGCAGTGACAGGATATACTCGTTCATAATACGGTTTGTCAATACCAGTCAGTATTCCGGGTTTGGATTTGTTATTTAATGTAACAGTGTTATTTCCAGTAACGCGTATAGGGTCGCGCTTATCACGAATAATCCAAGTGTCTTCGTCTGTATTTATAATAAATTTTACTAGAATAATATGTCGCTTATTGTCAAGATAGTTGATAATATTTTTACCTCGTTCGTCACTCATTCTAGCATCGATGGTAATCATGATCCTTAATGTCGACCACACATGAGCCGCACCATCGTCTCGAAATTCCTTCTTGGCTTCACGGATACGTTTGGTTATATCCATATTTGTTAAAGCCAGATCTTGCATCGATAAACTAAATTTAGATTTCTGTAGTTTGTCAAGATCAAATCTAGCTCCCGCTGAGACGGCGGAAGGTTCAATTGCGGATAATTCCTCCATTATTATAATTAAGACAAATATATATTTAAATTGAATCGATGTAATTGGCTTATGATCGGATATACTTCTCCTTATAACAAAGCATACGTAAATGAATTCTGCGGCTACCATATGTAAAGCGTTAGACATGGGAGTCTAGGACCAAAACCGTGTGTGCAGTGTGGTGTTGGAGTCAGAGGAAAAACTCAGTTGTGTGTAAAATGCGGTGGTAAAAAGTATAGAGAACTAAAACGATTTTACGATAAAAAAAATCTCGAATCTCCTATTAAAACCGCAGAAGATTATCTCGCTAGATTTTCAAAATAATGAATTAGACAAATAATATTATTATATAAATGGAGCAAAATGAGTTTGTAACGCATCCGATTATTAAAAATTATGAAACATCTCGTTATGGTGTGATCAGAAATTGTCGATCGAAAAACCCAGTCGGTAATGTTAATAAATTTGGTTATTTTGTATGTAATACCAGTGAAAATAAAAATTATTTCTCACGTAGATTCATCTATGAATGCTTTCATGGGGTCATTAAAGATGGGCTTGTAATTGATCATATTGATGGAAATCCAAAAAAATAATCATTTATGTAACCTGCAAGCTATTACGCAGTCAGAATTCTGCACGTGGAAATACAGGAAAGTGTAAAATATTTGGAAAGAGAGCTATTAAAGCCGTAAATGCAGAAACAGGCCAAGAAATAACTTTTCCATCAATAAATGCAGCTGCCAAATATTTTGGCATACATCCACAATCGGTACAATTTGTCGCAAATAAAACATACAAATCTTCATTTTCAAAAAAATACAATCAGCGGATAATATCTGAATATATCCTTATTGTGTCAGACGATTAAACGGGATAACTCTGTACTCTTGTAGGTGGGTGAATGATACTTAAAATAAAAAAAAAGAATAAATAAATATTTTTTTTTACTGTATAGTTCGACTCTGTCAATTTTGCCAAGGGTTTTGTTTAGCACTCACCACAGTCAAAGGTCCACCTTCACTGTCGCTGCTCTCAGTGTCACTTTTGACAGAATCAAATGACATAATCTTTCTCAACTGCATTACACGGTTACTCACAATCGTTTTTTCTTTCGTACTCGTGAGACAATTCGGATCTAATCTTTTCGATTGAACGTGCAAGTGTTGCAAATAGCTTTACCTGTGTGTCATTTACCATTGCCAAGGATTCTAACATAGATTGATCAATTAATTTCATGAATCTATAATCAGATGGTAATGTATATTTATTATTGAATTTTCGTTGTTGTAATGATTCAAAATCACACATAATTTTCTGAGGATCAAGATTATCAAATATCTTTATTCCGTCACGTTGTAATTTTTTAATAGCAGAGATAATATCGTTAATATTTTCGTAGTTCATTATATAATAAATATTTGTTTAAATTAAATCCGTATAACAAAAAAAAAAAAATTAAAAAAAATATCAAAAGTAATCAGTAGCATATCGGTTACCCGTCACTGGGGACCCTTCATTGCCTGTGGTTCCTTTGAGGGGTCCTTTGCATGATGATGTCTTTCTTATGACCGTTATTGGCACCCCACAAAGTTTTCTTTTTGGCAACATTCTTTCTGAATGTTTCTTTATGGGGTAGTCTTCAATGAGGTAGAGAGCTCACACATGCTACTGATTATTTTAGGGAGCTTGCATAGACACATCCCCCAGCGAATCACTAAACGAAACGAAACTTTAGAGATTCAGAGGACTGTCTAGGCATTGCGAATTCAATAACCCCCCACCAAATCAAACCCCGGGGTAAGTGCAAAATGCACTCACCACGTTGTTTGACATGATGAGAGGTTATTGAATTCCTTGGAGCTTTGCTCCCCATCCTTTAAGGAAAATGGCATCGTTCCGATACTCTCGACACTTGTCAGCCACAGGAATCGAACTCGCGGCCCTCAGTATTATAATCCAACGTTATAACACTGCACCACTTTCCGATTCATGTAAATATACGTTTTAAAATTATCATATAGTTAACCCAATACTGAATAAGCAAGCAAATTACGTACGAGCAGTATACTGAATAAAATCACAATTATTGTAGAACTGTAGCATAGATTTACTTCAGTTTCCAAACACACTTCATAAAATATGATAATTCTACTCAGGAAGGCCGGAAGTTGAAGAGTACATGCAGATCAATATAACATGCCACACCTGGCGTGTACATGCAGATCAATATAACATGCCACACTTGGCGTAGTGAATACAATCAGTTATTGTAGAACTGTAGCATGGATTTACTTCAATTTTCAAACACACTTCATAAAATATACTGTATAAAATAATCGCACATTACATTTTCTGTATAAGTTTTCGTTTGCTAGGTTAAAATACATATATACAACTGCGTTTGTAATATATTACAGGTAACGACGTAGTAACAAGGGAGATAATCGTTTAATTTACTCTATAGAGAGTTTTTGCTCGGCAGTTATCTCGCTTCATTATATGTGCAATTGCCTCAAACATATATTATTATAAGAAATTTGATTATTGTTCAGATTTTAAAATTTTTGAGTACTGTTTAACCCGTCAGATTGAAGAATTTGTAACCATTTCATTAATCAGAGTACCATTTAACCCATCAGATCGAGAAATTTGTAACCATTTCATTAATCAGAGTACCATTTAGCCCATCAGATTATGAAAAATCAGTAAAAAAAATAATAATATATTATTTCAGAATCAGATTATTTTTTTTCCCTGATTATATGAGGGAATATTTACTAGGATGTTCTACGATAACGCTCTATGAGCGTACATATAGATTAATATTTAATTCTTCATTTCTTAAATCCAGAACGTGTCCTGTCTGGTCAGTAAGTTTGAAATGTATCCTTGATAATAGCGGATTATGTACACGTAGATAAACGGGATTAATTGGCTCAGATACAATTAACCACCCAGGTGGAGCTTGAGGACTGAACGAATATAATATATATCCTTGCTGGACCTGGCTAGACTTTGAAAGATCTACTTGATAGCTGCCATCAATTACGTCACATACTAGATTGACTGCGATTGTTGATGTTATATTAACAATACCAGGTGAGATATGGCGGCCTCCACCGTGTGGATCATTATTATATTTAAGAATGGTTGGTGGCGGGATTAATTTTCTCCATGAATCACATATTCTTTTAAAATGTTCATCAATAAGATCATTAACTGATTTCTTTAGCTCTTCAGAATTAAATCCCGGAATTACAAATGTTGGCAGCTGTTCTTCTGTAATTCCATAAAATTTAAGAAATACTGTTTTAAATAAACGTTTATAACTTACACGCTGAATTGGGCCGTCTTCATTAACTATATAATTATTAACAAATCTATCTACCGGTGCGTTTAATGTTTTTTCTCTGTCAACGATAGCCTTATCTGCATATTCTAAGTCTGATGCAACTGGATTCAAATGTTGTATTGTTTCAATTATTTGATTTTTTAAATCATCGTCATAAAAAGTGTTGATGCTGGAAAATAAATTTCTTAGATCATTAAGTACACGTCCATGTTCAGATTTAATTGGACTAGATTTTGAGTTAATTTCTTCAACGTTAATTGTAGATGTTTTATCTTTCTTACCTTGAATGAAATCTATAAAATGAGTATAATGTGTATAACCATGATGAACTGGATTCTCCATAAATGGATAAGTTTTTCCGTATTCTGGAAGTTTTATAAATATTTTTTTATCTGTAACGAAATCAGATCGTTGTGGTTCTGGTGGGCCTTTATAAACTGATTCAACTTCAGGCCAGCCTAATACTGATCTAATCGAACTTTGATAAATATCTACAGAATAATCAGGGGAATTTATTTCAATCGCTGCTGATAATGTTGGTTCGTAAGCAGTAATTGCTATTTTTGATTCTTTTCCTGTAATAGATTTAATTCTGCGTTGAAACTCATCATTGATCTGTCCTATTTGATAACTACCCGTTGGAATACTAACTACTTGTCAGTCAGGAGTTCCATCAGGTTTATTCTTATTTGCAAATACTAATGAATTATTCGGTTGTAGTCCACCGAATGGTTTTGATCTCATATTTGGCCAGCTATGATAAACTCGCAATTGTGCTAGGGCTATTTCTTTTGCTGAAATTGCGGTTGGGAAGTTAACGCTAAACTCAGGATTGGTCGAACTTAATGATATCATAGTAGTTTTTGACGGTGCTGTATTAGTGACGATCTGTTGAAGTAATTCTCTTGACTCAGTCAAGGACGTTGACATTATTATTATTGTTATTATTTTAAATCGGGAATTTAATTCTCCATTTTTTCGCCTTGGCTATTGTCAAGGAATACTTCATCGTAGGTTTTCATTATCGTTGCGAACTCCTCATCAGATATTTTACCATCGCTGAGGTACGACGAAATATATGACGATAGTTTAGAATAAGCTGTTGTTGCTGTATGTAATTTTATTATATACTCGTGTAATTTATCATTTGTACATGTAGCTATCTTCTTAGCGATAATACTGAGAATGCCTGCGATAGTCGTTGAAGTTGAAACGACAATTGTTACAACTGCAGGCGCTGTCATTGTTATTGTTGATAATAATAATCCGGCTCCAGCAATAATAGCAGAAACTGAGTAAACAATTATATCAATGACAACCATACGTCTGCGATATTTTTTTACTTTTACTATATAATCGTCGATGATATTTTTTAATTCAATCTGACATTTACATATTTGATTGTATCTGTGACGTTGAACGTCGATGTGGGACTGGGGTCCTTGGGTTTGATTCATTATACTTAATGACGTTGTCATTTAATTAGGTAATTAATTGAGGAGTTTCAGCTACGAATTCCAGACACCACCAGTAACGCCTCGGGGCCATTTCCGTTGATGTCAACGTAAATGTTTCTTTGGTGTTCTTATTTAGCATCACCAGTAGAGGATTATAATGTACATTCGGTGATGATGAAGTGGCCGCACTAATTTCCAAACCATACATGGACAGCCTGTATAACCCAGTAACTTCTGCGGTATGTTCGAGACTGTTATCGCGCGGTGTCCATGTTGATGATCCTGATGCTACTGTGTACACGATATTGTTAATTTGTTTATGTGGAATTTTAATCAGATTAGTTTTACTAACAATATTAGGGATTCCACTGACAATATCACTGAGTTTCATGTTAACGTCGACGAGTTTAATATCAACATTTGGTGGACTTCCAAAAAATTCATTAATGGTTCTGTTTATATTTCGACGAAAATTTAAGAACGTTTGTACGTGATTAGAAAAATCAGTTCTAAATGCGGTCATTTCATCAATGATTGTTGCTAACGAAGTTGTTACTGGAATTTCCTCATCATCGACGTATTTTTTCGTTGCAGCATCAAAATCAGATTCTGGTGTTCTGAGATTATTAATACCATTATTATTCATGTTGAGAAATGCACGCATTATACCACCGTTGGCTAATACGTACTTAGATTCTTGATCATCGACGTATTTTTTTGTTGCGGCGTCTGTATCTGCGGCTGGGTTTCCAAGGTCTATAATTTTATTTCTATTCATGATAATGTGACCCGTGAATGAATCACCAGCTTTCTTGATATAATCGTTAAATGACTTACCGGAATCTTGTATTTTACCTTGATCAATAAAAGTAACGATATTATTAACAACCGCGGGAGGAATTCGCATGAGTTGTATATTACTTGTCTTAATCGTCCTTTTTTATCCTGAAAAACAACGACTTCATTTTGATCCACACTTGTAATGTTTAATAAATCATCGATTTCATTTCTGAGCTGGTCAAGAGTTGCATATTTAGATAAATCACCTTGCTGCTGAGCTTTACCGCGAGAAGATCTTCCGTAAATATCTACCATTATATTTATTTATGTCTGTTTAAATGTGACAACGTACTATATTCATGCACGACTTTATGAGGTGGTTTTCCTGGTGGTGCCGAAGATACAGCATCAAGCACAGCGAGTACTTCACGACCACGGTTAATTTTTGTGTTGGTAATGTTGAATACCAGATTGGAATACTTTGCATGCTGCTAACATATTTTAAAAATTCTTTTGGTGGTGCCAACCCATACGAATCAAAATAAATTATTCCACGTGGATCAATTACATATGCAACGCAGTGAGTGCCACGACCAGAGTTTTTATCGAGATTAATAATACCAGTTTCAATATTGTTTGGTTGTTTTGGTAATTGATCACGCGTAAAAACACCTCTGAAGTTTTTTATTTTTAATTTTTTAGCAGCATCAAGTAAATCAAAATTTGACATGGGCAGAATCAATGAACTGCTCCGGGAAGTCTCAGACCCTTTCCGTACCATGAATATGGGGTCCCTGGCAATCTTAGACCACGACCGTATACTGGGCCTGATAATCTTAGACGGCCCGGCTGTGGCACGTTTGGTGCTCTTAGACGTCTTCCGTGTTGTTTTGCCCGTGATCTTTTTTTTAAGCTTTCTGCGTGCATGATTCCCTGTCCGGTTGCTTTCTTTAATGCCATTCCAGCAGCGGTTCCAACAGCACCTAACGCAGCTCCTTTTGCAACAGCTGGGGCTGCAGCGGCTATTAATGCTGGTATAGCTGCAAGAAGTGGAAATATACCACCCGTCTTAGCGATGTCTTTAATGGCACCCGCAGAAAGATTAAGTTTTATACCTTTATTTGATTTTTTTGGCTTCATTGAAGTTTCTGAACTGACGTTCTGTAAGAGATAATTTATTTTGACAACCTGCGATCTGTTCTTTTTTTAGCGATATTTTTATTCCACAGTTATCTTTTGATGCTGATTGTAGCCTTTTAATCTGACCAGGAGTCAGACTGACATTAAAGTGATTATATGACATTATAATACTATGAGCGATCTAATTACATGTTTCTACTGCAGCATCAACGACTCGCATTCGTCCACCAACACCTTCAAGTAACATTGATTTATCGTTGAGTATAACGGCTATTGCTCTGTAATTAGGAATTTCTATAATATTTCTATTAACACGAGCTCGAAAATGTATATCTACAACAGATTGTCTGGTTAAATCTAAATGTTCGAGTGAAAAGTAATAAATTGGATATAAGGTTGTAAAATCTAACTGTGATATTTGTAAACCAGAATCAACATTTTGATCACGTCCCATGAACGTCATCAGACGATGATATGCACGTGCTACATGATTTTGCTCGAAATTCAATAAAATATCCTCGGATGGTTCTTGATGTCCATTTATTCTTAAGGAAACCTCGGAAACACCAAGTTTGTCAAATATCATCAAACTTCGTATCTGATTATTTAATCGTGTATTATTTTGAAGCGCAATGAATATATGTCGCGGTGCAGAAACACCCTGCTGAGAAGCTATTTGCCATGTGAATAAACCATTAATTGCACTTTGAACACTATCTGTGGTCATTGTTAACCATGGTAACATTGATTTACCACCTTGACCCATAAAAGAGAGTAGACGTTCTTCTTCAGATATTGTTGGAGTCATTACTGGCATCCACAATGAAAGTTTTGTTAGTATTACTTTACCATGAAGTGCTCTAGTTGCAGCATCATCAGCTCCTTCAACGTGACATATTGCATCATCGTCCGTGGCTTTTCTTACAAGTACAACTGTGTGCTTAGCTCCAAAAATAACTTTTCTAACATTTCTGCAGAATCCAAAAATATGTGATAATGGAATTGCACATGAAAACATTCTATCCTTTTACATTGCTTTACGTGATGCAAATCCTAAATTAAAATTTGCATTCATTGATATTACTGCGGGAGTTTCTGCGAGTCCTGTAGCATTTCTTACATTACCTATAGTTACATTCCTGTGATCTGGACTATCAGAAGTGTCCTTGGTAAACATCATTGATGGACCAGCTGATCTTGAATAATCGTCGCTGTATCTTGAAAGACCAAGTATCGTCGTTGCAACGTCAACATCTTTTTTAATTGATTCAATTTTTTTCCGTCAATCATGTACGTAGCGCTGTCAAACAACGCCATAATACCATTATTAACAAAACCAAAACCATCATCGTTTCCGTATTCAGTATTACCTGCTTTAAAAATTTTACCTTCAACTTCGGGGCCCCGAGTGGCCGAGTAGTCTAAAGCGCTGTCCGTTACGGATCACTGCCATCTCACCTCTGTCTGCGTTGGTTCGAGTCTAAGATTCGGCGAATGTGGATATGTGAGAAAGCTTGCCAGTAGCTCCTCGTGGGTCGGTGGTTCTTTCCGCGGATTTCCCGGTTTCTTCCTCCACCATTAATACTGGCCGCTATGTATAGCCTATCGTGTGCTGCAAAATGGCGTTAAGCCCCACAACAACAACAACAACAACAACCACAACCTTCAACTTCAATGAATGCTTCAGCGGGTAAGAAATACCTACTTGTATTTTGAACTTGAAGTTCAATTCGCCCACGCTGATCTGGAATTCGTCCGTCATAAGAGAAATATTGATAATCACGCACCGACTCATCCTTAAGAACCGGTGCGTCCATGTCAAATGCGGGATCAGATATACGTTTGAACATCTTTATTATATTTATTATCGTCTAACACGAAGACCACTTCCAGCTATCAGACTAGCGGTTATATTTTTTTTCTTTTCTGACATAGGTACACCAGCTAACTCTGCTAGTTTTTGATTAGCAGCTTGATTTATTATTTTACTAACATTTGCGGGCATCAGTTCAGCGCTGGCCAGTTTCACTGGTGGCTGAGGTTTTCGTCGTATTAATCGTGCTAGTCTATCCTTGATTGCTGAAAATGCTTTACTAGCAACATCACCAGTACCTTTTTCACGAACAACATCAATAGCTTTCATTCCCAGTTGCTTTGCAATCGGTATTGCTTTTGGGGCTAACCTTCTAAATAGACCCTGAACAACATCACCTGGTCCATCTCCGTAGGTCGTTTTGTATACTGGTAATCGTGAATTTAATACCCTGACTATGGTCGGTCTACGTTGAGTATTATGTATGATCATCTTATTATAGTCATTATATCTAATTACATACTTAATCACTGTGGTAATCGTCGGCGATTTCATTAATGAGACACCGATACACATTAATATCCATAACACCACCTGTAAATAATCGTTTACAAATATCAGCTACTTCATTAATTATTTCTGGGGAATTATTACCGGCTCGTTTTCCTCCAATGAGGATTTCTAGTCGATTAACATCGGAGAGAACGCTGTTTGGACATGGAGTAATAAGACCACTTCCCTGATTAGTAAAACCGCTTCCAGTTGCACCGGGAGTATCTTCATATTCTTCCCACGGTCCTAATTCTTTTAATTCTTTTTCTTGTATTTCTTCCATTCTTTTTATTTCTTCATATATTCTTTTTCTTTCTTCCTCTTCTCCTCGAGATCGTAGTTTTTGTTTCATTATATCAGATGGGTATGGTGGTCCTCTTTATTGCTGAAGCGTTTGTTCTGTAATTTGTGTTGATTTTAATGGTGGTAGTAAAATCGGTGCAATTTCTTTTTGTTCTTCCGCAGGTTCTCTACGTTCTTCTGGTTCTACTGTTTTAGGCAGTGTTGTTTTTCTTGTATATTGTCGTTTTGGTCTTGCTGCTTCTTCCTGTTTTTTACGTTCTCTTTCTTCTTTTCTTTGTTGTTTTTCTAATTCTTTTACTCGTTTTGCCTGTGCTCTTTCTTCTTGTGTTATTTGTCTCTGTTGTAGTTGTTGTTGCCTCACACCTTCTCTTTGTAATTCTAAGTATCTAGCGTATTCATTTATATTTAGTTTATCTCAATATAATATGAATCATTATCTCTAACTTGATCAACTCCTCTGTTTATGCGATATATCCATTTATACCAGCCTTCACGATCTACAGGTTTTTCGACGTGTTCAGAACTCAAAAAAGATTTTCTATTTTTGAAGGTATCAACAGCAAAAGTATGTAAATTCTCCTTGTCAATTTCCTTAATATGTTTTAAAGCATCTTCAGTGAATCTATCAGTCAGATCAATCTTTATTTTTGTCTTTTTTGTAATAGCTAATTCAGCTGGTTTAGGGGCTAGTGGTGCTTCAGCGCCTTCAGGTATAAGTATTTGTTGAGCAGCAGCTATATCAGCTGGAAGCCCACGTAAAATCCTTTTTGTTTGTTTTGTTCTTTCTGCTATTTTTCCAGTTGCTTCAGCGGTTTTTTCTAACGTTGGAAGAAGACCTTTAGTGGTCTCAGTGATAGGTTTAAATAATTGTTTTGTATCCTCTGCAAATTCAGCTTGAGATTCCTGACGTGATTGTAGTTGTTGCTTAACAGAATCACGAACAGGTAAATATTTTTTAATTGCCTCTAGTCGCTCTCGAGCTAATCTAGCTGAGTGTGGTTCTCCAATCATTATTGATATAATAATGATTTAATTACTACAGCAGCAGGGAAGGTGAACGACCAAAATTGAATGACCCGGCGAGTAAACGAGTCGCATAAAAATTAAAAAAAAAAAATACGTCAACTATGGAGTAACAAGAAATGAGCTAACCCAGACGATTTGACGTTATTGTGGTCTGTTTTCCACTGTATGGAAATATGCTCGGTTAGATGTTTCAGTTTAACGTTATTGACCTTGTTTTCAGCCTTCGTAGGAACCCTTATTTTTCATACATAAAGTCTCCAGCAAAATGGTCTGTTCACCTTCCCTGCTGCTGGCGGACACCTTGGCATCAGAAAAACTCTAAAGAAGATCAGAAAAGAGTACTACTGGGTCGGACTTCAGAAAGATGTACGACTGTGGAGACAGGGCTGTGAGGCCTTTGCGAAGCGAAAGTCACCAGAACAGAAAAGGCGAGCTCCAATGCAGCTGATTGCGTCAGGGGTTCCGATGGAACATATAGCTGTTGACATCTTAGGACCACTTCCGAAGACTGAAAATTGAAACGTTTATGTTCTCGTGATCGCAGACTACTTTACAAAATGGACTGAGATATTCCCAATGCCTTGCCAGGAAGCTCCAAACGTCACAAAGCTGATAGTAGAGGAAGTCGTCACGCATTTTGGTGTACCAAGACAGATTCACACAGATCAAGGCCAACAGTTCGAGAGTGAATTCTTTCGTGAAATGTGTCGACTCCTTGGAATCGAGAAAACTAGGACCATGCCCAAGGCACCGGCATGGTGGAAAGGATGAACTGAACGCTAGAAAGCACGCTATCCGCTTTCGTTGAAGAACGACAAAGAGACTGGGACGAGCACCTCCCATGCCTAGCGATAGCATACCGCTCTGCAGTGCATGAAACCTCTGGTTTTACTCCCAATTTTATGATAATGGTAAGGGAGGCAGACTTGCCGTTAGACATTGTGTTTGGAAAACCACCTGATCAATGTTACAGCAGTTCACTTGAATGGATTCAAGCATTGGAAAGAAGGTTAGAAATTTCCCATCGTTTCGCCAGAGAGAACTTGCAATGCAACATGCTGCAACAGTAGAGCTATTATGATAGTAGGACCAGATGGGAGCATTTCAGACAGGCGATCTTGTCTGGTTTGTTTACGCTAAAGAGCAGAAGAAGGATTTCGCCGAAATTACAGACATATTGGTATGGGCCTTACGAAGTCATTGACAGGTTGAGTGACGTCAGTAGAGTTAAATGTGGTAGACACGGGAAGCCTCTCGTTGTGCATGTAGATCGATTGAAAAGGTACCAGGGACGTAATGAAGTCACTGACGGAGAGAGGGAACTGGAGTCTGCGAAGGCACAGAGTATTGATAAAAATCATGGGAACGATGACCTCAATGATACCAGTTTTGTTGCGCCTTACCCAGTCGACACCATGACAGAAATTCTCCCAGTGAAAGACAGCGACAATAGAGAGTCAAGAACAGCTGGTTAAGAGCGACCCAGGAGACTGCGGAAGCTACCCAAGAAGTTGGATGAATTCTATGTTGAACTTTTCTAATCCGGAATAGTGAACAAGTGCCATGACAGATTCAGCGGGACATCACTCCGAATACAAAGACCTTTTCTAAAGAACCTTAGATAGCGAGACTCGGGATAGTGTAGCCGAGGGAGTATCCGCCTCAATACGTTTTACCTGTTGGAACAGTCACAAGAAAGATGACAGCATGTGCGCTGGTTATTTGGTCATCACCTATTACTCTTGGCGTCCAGTCTTTTCTTCGATAAAGTAATGAGCTAAAGGCATGCAACGCCATCACATTCCAACTCTTCCTTGGCAGCACAAAGATAACAAATAACATTCCATGTTAAAGGCTTTCGGGAATAAGAGCAGGATGCAGCGCTATATTGTTAAAATCAAAGGGGGCTTCTTCCTTGGTCTCAGTAGAGCCAAGACAGCAACATTCCTGCCACATGTGCTGCAAGTATTCTCGGAGTTACAAGTCCTGCAAAATGTGCAGCATGCCTTACCACCAATATCATATCCCATGCAAGAATAAGTTCCTCCATCCCTGCTAATTTGCTGTGTATGTACTTTACAGTATTTTTTTGTTTATACAACTCTAACCACACTTCAATGTACTGCCCAATGTGATCCAAGCACAATGCCTCTTAATAGGTACATGTAGTTGGTTAGCGCATGATGCTGCATCTCTAAATGAAAAACTGTAATGAATCAAATAGTATCCATAAAATTAACACTGTTGCAGTTGGCAGCTAGAGTATATATGCTCTAGAGAGCCTGGCCAGCAAGGGGATGGGCAATCTCATACATACCTTAAGTCTCAATAGAATACACAAAATACAAACATGTTCCTTAAACATACATCGTTTTTCTGTTCTTGGTTTGGGGAGGGGACTAGAGAGAGACAGGACTTTTAAAACATCTAGTTGTGTATTCTTTTGGGGTCTGAAAAGGTGGTGGCTGTTGTGGAGGGTGGGTGGATGGATGGTGCCACCAATATGTGGTCCAGTCACAATTCCTGCTATTGGAATCTGTTCAATCTAGTTAAATTGTCAAGTCTGAATTAAGAAGAAATTTCTTTAAATGTTTTCTATTTTTTTAGAAACAGCAACCACATTTCAAGGCAAGTATGCATTATTTATACAAATTTTAAAGTGTTAAAGCTAAAATCCTTTTAAACAAGGTCAAAATTTCATGTGCATATTTTGCAAGAGTAATTTAAAGGTTTTTCTGTTTTAAGTACCAATGGCGAAATTTGAAAGGTGATTCTATAAACCTGCAGGGTCTTCATATCAGGATGGTTTGATAAGTGTCATTTCTATAAACCTGAAGGGTCTTCATGTCAGGATGGTTCGATCAGCGTCATTTCTATAAACCTGGAAGGTCTTCATGTCAGGATGGTTCAATCAGTGTGATTTCTATAAACCTGAAGGGTCTTCCTATCAGGATGGTTCTATCAGTGTGATTTCTATAAACCTGAAGGGTCTTCCTATCAAAATGGTTCAATCAGTGTGATTTCTATAAACCTGAAGGGTCTTCTTGTCAGGATGGTTCAATCAGTGTGATTTCCATAAACCTTAAGGGTCTTCTTGTCAGGATGGTTTGATCAGTGTCATTTCTATAAACCTGAAGGGTCTTCATGTCAGGATGGTTCAATCAGTGTGATTTCCATAAACCTTAAGGGTCTTCTTGTCAGGATGGTTTGATCAGTGTCATTTCTATAAACCTGAATGGTCTTTTTGTCAGGATGGTTCAATCAGTGTGATTTCTATAAACCTGAAGGGTCTTCCTATCAGGATGGTTCAATCAGTGTCATTTCTATAAACCTGAAGGGTCTTCTTGTCAGGATGGTTTGATCAGTGTAATTTCTATAAACCTGAAGGGTCTTCCTATCATGATGGTTCAATCTGTGTAATTTCTATAAACCTGAAGGGTCTTCATGTCAGGATGGTTTGATCAGTGTGATTTCTATAAACTTGAATGGTCTTTTTGTCAGGATGGTTCAATCAGTGTGATTTCTATAAACCTGAATGGTCTTCATGTCAGGATGGTTTGATCAGTGTGATTTCTATAAACCTGAATGGTCTTCATGTCAGGATGGTTCAATCAGTGTGATTTCTATAAACCTTAATGGTCTTCATGTCAGGATGGTTTGATAAGTGTGATTTCTATAAACCTGAATGGTCTTCATGTCAGGATGGTTTGATAAGTGTGATTTTTATAAACCTGAATGGTCTTCATGTCAGGATGGTTTGAACAGTGTCATTTCTAAAAAGCTGAAGGGTCTTCATACCAGGATGCTGTGTAATTAGGTTGAATTCTGTCAAGTGGTTCTTCAGAAGTCATAAAAGGGTTGACCTGTTCTTGTAAATGCAAACAAATTTTATGGCAGCTTGGCATAATTTATAAAGAGGAGGTCTAACTGGGTCTGGATCACTCACCTCTTCCCCATGTTTGGGGGCAGAATATGAAAAGGCAACTCTCAAGAACTAAAATTTATGGCCATAAAGCTTCTCTATGATATACTTTTGATCTCATGCTGAATTCTCCTATCCTGCCAAAACAAACAGGGACTCATGTCAACTGCATTCAGCTGGGCACCTAATAAACAAAGTTACAATTCATTTTATTTATTAAACATTAAGTAAATATTTTACATGTATGATGATTCATCTACAAATGTCCAGCAGATAAGCCAGCTGATGATAAAATTGTACCAGAGATGTGACCAATTAAATATGAACTTAAAAGATAAAGGCGCTCACACAAGAATACATATACCCAAACATTATTTATGGTGCTATACACACCAACATTGATGTAACATCTGAATAATTGTTCTGAAGAACTAAAGTAGTATTTATTGAGACTGTAAATTGTCTGAAGTATAAAACTGAAGTATAAAACTGAATGTGACATTTTGGTCAATGTCAAAAGAAGATTGCAAACCAGATGAATCATGCTGATATCAAGCAATAGCCTTAAGATGCTCTGTTTTCAGCCCTTTGCAAAAATAAGGTATGATTCTTTATGGAAAGACCCCTGTATGTGTGTGTCTCTGTGGGTGAAGATGTATGTACATGGATGAGTTTGATTGTGTGTGTGTGTGATACTAAGCAACAATAGCCTGACAAGTATTATTAACTTAAAACAGTAACCAACAAAGCATCAAATTTACTCATCTCATAAGACATCAATGGGAAGTTTGTAAATCCTAAAGCATGTGTTATACAAAATATTTGATGCACTGATAGAACACTTTTACTGTTTTCAATGATGACAAAGAGAATGTTAGAAAACGTACAGTAGCACAAGAAAAAAAGCACAAGTTTTACAAAGCATTTTCTGTTTGAAACTGAAATTTAAAGATGAATGCCTATTCTACTGTTTGATGTGAAAATACTTAAATTTTCCAAGGAATGAAATACTAAGATTTATCACTGTTGTGTCCATCAATAAGTATCCAGTCATGACAGAAATTATTACTTTTTTCATCTCCCTTCTTTCTTATTTAAGTGTGAGGGTCCATATCAATTTGTTACAAAATAACTTTTATTTTAGCAACAGAAAGGTACAATTAGCTGCCATACAAAAACTACGGTCAGTTTTAGTTTTGGTGTTTGTTTAGTTCTAAGGCAATTGCAGTATGCTGTCTTGATCAAGACAAATTACAGCTGCTAACTCAGGCTGGTCCAATAGTAGGGTTTGAACCTGCACACTTTCAGTCACTATTCTAGCATACCACCACCAACCCACTGTAGCTCACCCAAAATCTATACAGACCAGAGAAAGAATACAATCAATTTTTGTTTAAAATTTACTAATTAAAAGAAGATAAAATGTGTTACAATCATCACATAATTACAGGGCCACCAAAATGTATTTGAAAGTTTTTATATGCCCACAGACAAATAAATTTCCAATTGCTACTTTGCAATTCTTGTTTGTTTTCGTTTATAAGCATGCTAAGGATAGAAATTGTAAAATACACCCTTTTCAATGTTATACACCATTTTCAATCTTTAATAATAATGATTTCAACAGAGAAAATGGGCATATCATATAAAATCACTGCATGTTACATGCAAATCCTCAAGTACGATTACAGAGATGGGAATTTTCCTAACAGACAAAATCAGAATTCATCTTTACTAACACACTATCTACATCAGAATATTTCCTTGCCCAATTGTAAACTTACGTATCCCAGACAACATGCCATGCAAATTTCAAAGGTTTGATTACACTCATGAAATGAACTGTTCTTCAGACAGGAAGCTAAAAATACTGTTTACTAATCAATCCTAATTCTTTTAAGAAATCATTGAGATCTAGTTACTTGTATGTTACTGTTTGCAAGCATTAACATTATAAATACTTTGTTAGGCAACAATTTTTTGATGTTTCACAAAATGACACAAAAAACAACCATACTGTAATAAAATAACTATATGGGAAAAAATTGAGATTCATGATATAACAGAGAGCTCTCTTTAATACAATAAATATAGCAACCATTTTCTTCATGTTATACAATGTACGTATAAGGTGGTTTTATAATCAGGATAAACATTTTGAACTGTATACTGACTGACATATTAACAGTCATGAAATTTATTAATATTTCTTTTTTTGTAAATATGGGAGCAGAAAAGAACCTTTGTTACATGTAGTTCTTTAACATCATAAAACATACCAATGAAATATCAGTACAGAGATATAGAAATATCCTCCAGTTTGGAGAAAAAACACATTTTTATGTCAAGTGACAAGCACTTGTGAATATATGAGCTTTGGAAACATGCAAATATTGTTCGGGAAACACATGTAAAGTAAAATGGTCAGATAACATTAAGTACTTTTATCTAAATTTCTATTAATTCTGTTTACGATCAACAAAGTATCTCTATGAACTTCCTGCTAATTGCACTGAAAGTATTTTCCATCACAAAATTATCATTGTTTTGTATCTTGAAAGCAACAGGTATATAGTGTACCTGTGCATTCTAATCTAAAGTTGAAAACTGAGGAAGAACTAAAAATCACAATTGGCAAAGCAGGCACATCATGAAAAATCACACTCCTCTCAAACATGCATCTTCTAAATTAGATTTCTTTACTTCTTATAGTCATTCTACACACAAACAACCTGAAAATTTTAATATATCATTCATGTATGTGATGAATGTTGAAATAATCAACCTTTTGTACGCAATTTCTTCCTCACATTTCATACAGCAAACAAATCTTTCCAAAGTTTTCTGTACTAAAATGGATTAAGGACTTGCATTTGCATAATCTTTTGTCTCAATGAATAAATGTTTATATCTAACAAAATTAAAAATAAACTAAACCCAATGCAATACTTACTTCCAAAGTGCCCTATGTTAGTGTTTGCTTTCATGAGATTAAAAACGGGTATGAATGCAAGTTGGAACTACTCTTAATGGGGACTAGCAACTGGGCATTTTGAACATGCCCCCTGCAAGGATGAGATGAAAAGTCTGTCCCTTAAAATGGATAAAAAATAATCCCATTCAAACTCAACTCCCATTGCGCTCCAGTGGATACATGCCAAACAAGGATCTGTTAAGAAACCATTTTCCTTGTGATATAAGAATGAAGCTTTCTCAAAAGTTAGAAAAGTGGATTCACTGGCTGATGAAATGAGGCGATGAGGTGATGTGATGATGATGTCACATTACAAATTTATGCTGGCAGTTTCATTGGCTAATTAATACACATCTCCTGCATCAGAATCTGTTTACAAAGTGATATTCAACAATATCATTTTCATCTTTCAATTTAATTTTGGTCTGACCGATTACACAAAACTTTACAAAATTCTGAGATAATGGAGATATGTTTTTAAGATTTTGAATCTGGGCAAATGAGACTAGACAAAACAAGGTTATTTTTTCATTAAAATCTATTAACCATCCAGATCATGCTTCATAATTAGGGATGCTATTGCACTCTGAGATTCCAGATGCATTGCATTCAAATCCATAGGTGAGTATTTCTGTTCCAGAGTAGCCTCCCCTGATTCCTGGAAACTGTGCGTAAATTCCTCTTTAATATGAGCTTTCCCCAGTTCACACCTGTCATAGTAAATCTGGAAAGACAACATATTACATGTCTAATGATAATAATGGAAAACATGTTTCACAACATGGTTATGCCTTACAGTCCAACCCCCAACTTAAATTAGAAACATTAACCCAAACCTTTTTCTGTATTTCCCTGGCCACAGTCCTAAAAGTTATTGCTATGTATTAGTTTTCAAATAACATGGGCTTGATAACAAAAAAATAAAGGGAAAATATTATTCATGTACTATCTTCCACTATCTGGAATAGAAAAGAACTTGTATTAAAAAAAATTATCTTTTAAGAAAACCTATTACAGTAAAACCATGCTAATCACAACACTTTTGTAACAACTCTTTTTAAACAGCTGAAAGATTTAAAAATGACTCTACCAAACAATTAAGGATATTTGTTCCTAAAAATGTTTTACGATACAGAGACTTCTGTATAAACAATCTGGATTAATATGGTTTACCTCTGCTCCGCAAAACCTTTGTTTTCATATGAACTGCAGTAACAGCAAAGTCCAGAGGCAATTTACAATGCATGATACAGTATGTGTATAATTAATGTTAACTGTAACTTACAGAAGGAGAAACAAATGTTCCACAGAACACAGTATATCAATTATGAATGCTGCTGATAATGATGTCAGCAAGACATCTGGAATATCCGTGGTACAAGTTTTTACCTAGATTTCATTCCAAAAGCCAAATGATGCAGAAAACACGACTTTAAAAACCTTTAACATAAGACGGTAACACTGTCAATGCCATCACTACTAACATCAGTGGAAAAGATATAACTATATTATTTTGCCCTTATGGATGGATAAAAATACAAAGGAAATGTGTC
Source organism: Megalonaias nervosa (assembly GCA_016617855.1). NCBI lineage: Eukaryota > Metazoa > Mollusca > Bivalvia > Unionida > Unionidae > Megalonaias > Megalonaias nervosa. The sequence goes on from JAECUM010002005.1 coordinate 75,240, forward strand.
TCAAAAAAGAAGATTACACAAGTGATCCTCAATTAGACTGAGTAGCAAAGAATTCCATCAGGAAAAAAGAAGAGTGTGATTAGTATTGTTCTCTTACTTGGCTACTGGGTGATGAATCTGAACTACACAAAAAATAACTTTAAATTAAGTTTGGTGCAAATAGAACTATATATGTTTAATGGTTGAAGTTTGAAGACATCAGATTTGAATATTCCTTGTGTATTTAATCATTTTTGCATTAACATTGCATATAAATTACAAAATTAGCCATTCCTTGACAATTTGCAATAAATTTCCAAAAACCTTGTTAACTCATTAACCCCTGGCACCACATTTGAGCGTCAGGAGGTAGTACCCTACTTCTGAACTCTGTAGCATCAAGGACATTTAAAACAGACAAAAATGGGTGGTATTACAACGGGAAAAATATTTTTTTGAGACCCAATATTTTTTTACATCAAAACTTCACCCGTTGTCAGAGTCAGATTTTGTGTCTGGATTTTTAACTTTTTGGCCTCATATCTAAGGCTGACCAGTCTAGTTTGGGGCTTTCAAGCATACAGTGGCCAGGACATGAAAATGATGGGTCCAATAAGCAAAATAAGCACATGCATGAATGAAATAGCCAATAAAAAATGACTTTTCTAACACAACAAGGCATTTATCTAAATGGAAATGGATGTATTCAGAAGCAGTCCCCAAAATTTCTTTCCTACTCACATTTCCGGCAAAAATGACAAATCTCCAGGGGTTAATGAGTTAAATTCATATTTTTTTTATAAAGTAATCTGGCATAAACTCCATGACCACAGAAGGCTGATTATTAAACTCCCAATCCATCTGAAGTTATATAACAACAATTCAATGAGGACAACAATCTAAGATTACCTGTCTTTCAGATGGCGATAAATTATTCCATCGGATAGCTAGACGTTTGGTCAACTCGTGTTGAGGAATTTCATCACTGTGTTCCTGATGAAGAAGACAATGTTAAGTAACCAGAACGCATTCAAAAGAACATTATTTTTAAGTCATCAGAAAAGGATTAACTGCTAATTGGTTGCACTGGCTTGCTTACCTTAGTCTTGCCAGTTGCTATTCCACAGTCTGGCCATTGCTGACCGAAAATGTGGGGGGGGGGGCATCAAGAGGGAAATGAGGGATGTCAAGGGGATGCATTACAAAGAAAAAAGGTGTATCCTATGACAATTTCACACTTATTTCACCTGGAAGATCAGGTCCCCGAGAACCCCAAGTTTCCATTCAGGAGAAGTGGTGATAACAAAATGTTCAAGATTGGTGCCAAAATGGCCATATTGGGCATCCGATCAGCACCATTTTCATTCAGATCAACTTGACATCATAATGATATGGCTTCCCATTTATAAGGAGTAGTAATAACAAACAAGACTTTAAATATGGTCAATGTGATGGCCATACTGGATGTCCATGCAGCACAATTTTCATTTAGGACCAACTAGACTAAATCATGAATGTGTGTAACGTTTCAACGGAATTCTCTAGGTATCCTCTATAACAAACTGGTGCTAGTAGACAGACAATAGACCCTCAAATAAGCTCTTATGTTCTATAACTAGGAGAGCTATGAATTATAATTTTCTTTCGTTTCATTTATAATGTCTCAACCAACTTGTGATTACTGGAAGAAATAAATATTTCATACTTGCAAGATTTAACATAGCGACTTTCAAGTATGAGATAAAACAAATTTCAACCCTTTGCATCAATTTATTTTTCATGCTCTAATATTCACCTGTCTGTACTCTTGCCAAACAGCTTGTCTATTTTCATCTCGAAACATCTGGAAGGCATTAAGTGGTTTACTTGGGGTTTTGCCTTCTTTCCCTGTTTTGACCTTGACTCTTTGACCTTTGCTATTGGATTTTGTAGACCCCTCAACATCTTCAAGTCCTCCTTGTCTGATTCCATGGGCTTTAAACAAAGGTTCAAGGGATGACAAGATATTGGCCGAAGGTCTGTCACCTGACAGGTCACCTGACCGATCATGTGACTTCAACTTCTTTCCCTTGGGTTTTGTTGGTTGTTCATCACTGTTTAGTTCTAGGTTAGGTGATGAGGGTCTTACATCTCCAAACAGTTGATCCTCCTGTGGAATGAATAAGAAAACAGTCACATCTGATGACAGATGATTTACAATAAAAAAAGTTCATAGCTTGATGTTTATCCCAAGTTCAAAACATTACTGTATAATTACCTTGATTCAAAGTTACTAATTTCTGCAGTTAAATTCTGCAAAAAAAGGTGAAGTGAAAGTGTTATAGAATGACTTGTCTGTACTTTATAATGCGAAATGCTAAATATAGCACAAATTAAACAGAATAATGCATGGGTCAAGGAAATACTAGCAACTCTTTATGTCTGTGACCTTCACCCTGAAGTCAATGGGGTAAGCACGTGTGCACCAGAATGAATTCTCATTATCATACAATCAGACATACCTACATCCAAATAGGATTTAAGGAAGTATAAGAAAATGAAAAAAACTCCAATAAAATCCTTACCTTCTTTGAAATTACACAATTAATGAACTGAAGCAGTCATTCTTGATGTGAAAATCCTTGATTAAATACAAAACTAAATAATTTAAAAGCTATGCTTATTTCTCGAAAAGGCTATGCACAAATATAAATGAGTATATTTGTCTTTGTCAAAACAATTTATTAATACAAAATGAAAAATTAGTACCATGAAATGAGTCTAAATGGGTCATCTATATATGCAAACAAAATTAACATACCAAATTTCATTTGTCTACCTTAAGTGGTTTTTGTCATAAGCCTGACAAAAAAATTGTTAACAAAATCTTTAGAGAAAAAGTCGAGCAAGTTCAAAAGTGTCATCAGTATACAAAGACAAATAAGCCATCAACATTTTATTCATCTACCTTGAACGGCTTTTGCTTACGTGTAAAAATGTACACCATGTTCCTGTAAAAGTCTTAAAGTCTCATTAAGACTTTGATTTCTAATCATGATTAAAATGTTCGAACTTCATGGCTCTGAGGTTAACAGTTCTTATGCTACCATGCTAAAATGGACACAAAAAGGACAGACTAGTATATGGACCTGCAGATGGTTCTATAGATCGACAGCAGCATAACAATATGCACCCTTCTGTTCCTGCACAAAAGATGGGTGGATCTTTACATCTCATTTGACCTTTGAAGATGGTTTGACAATGAAATATACACTATATCAAATTAGGATTATAATGAATGAAAAAAATTGACAAAATTAATAAAATGAATTAAAGTTTTGTTAAGAAACATTTCAATGGACTGCTCATTTTCCATAAATATGCCAAGCAAGCAGAACTATTCAATGGACTGCTAATTTTTCATAAATATGCCAAGCAAACAGGAATTATTCAATGGACTGGTTCATTTTTCATAACTATGCCAAGTAAACAGGAACTATTCAATGGACAGGCTCATTTTTTATCAATACGCCAAGCAAACAGGAAGTTTTCAATGGACTGGTTTACTTTTGGTAATATGCCAAGCAAACAGGAACAATTCAAAGGACTGGCTCATTTTTCGTAACTATGCCAAGCAAACTGGAACTTTTCAATGGACTGGTTTATTTCTGGTAATATGCCAAGCAAACAGGAACTTTTCAATGGACTGGCTCATTTTTCATAACTATGCCAAGCAAACAGGAACAATTCAAAGGACTGGCTCATTTTTCATAACTATGCCAAGCAAACAGGAACTTTTCAATGGACTGGCTCATTTTTCATAAATATGCCAAGCAAACAGGAACATTTCAATGGACTGGCTCATCTTTCATAAATATGCCAAGCAAACAAGAATTTTTCATAACACTTTTCTCATTATGCCTTCCTAAAATATTACCTCCCACATGACGGGGACCTGCATATCTCTGTAGCTATCACCATGTTCATCTAGTCTCTCTGCTAAATATCTGCAAAAGAAGTAAACAAAAGTCTGAGCACTGAATCTCCACACCCTATCAAAAAAATTTAAAATATTTTACAGCTTGTTGAAATGTGCATTACATGTGTGCAGGGCTTGAAATTAATGCTAATTTGCTTTCCTGTAGCAAGTGGGGTTTTTCCTGATATGAAGCATAAACATGTATTATTAATTTCCCACAGTTAGTGAGTTTGTCTTGATATGAATCTTACACATGTATTATTCCTTTCCCACAGTTAGTGATTTTGCTCTGTTATGATGCATAGGCATGTATTATACCTCACACAACCTACTAATAAATATTATGACAAGAGACAGGGAAATTGAAAGCTTCAAATATAACGTCTCATAAATAATGTATCTGAATCAATGATTGTGAGAAATTGGCAAGAGAAATTACAATCAACTTTTAAAGTAATCTGATGTGAACGATTCCAATATTTGAGTAAATTTGCTCAAAATGACAAAATAGTTATACATGTAAACATTTCAGTACAATACAGAGATTATAATGCAGACCCTTTTAACCTGACAATGTCTATCAGTAGTTTGCCTAAGTCCTATCTAAAATTTAAGCCACCTGTTAGCTGTTTGCCATGCTAACACTAACAGCTGGTCTAACATAACATTTCTGAAGAAACCCACAAAGCATGCAGGGACATTTTCTAACATTACCAATCATCTAATTAGCTGACAGCCTCCTAAGTATACAAACAGTAGTTAGTATGAATTGGTTATTCTTCATGCATACCCTTATTTCGAGTATGTCTGTTTTCTGAGTGATTATATGCATTTTATAAATTCAAATTAAGCATAAAATTGTGCATTAAAAGAAATTTCATGACATGGGTGTATTTATCTTTCCTGAGGAATTTAAATTACATGTTAACTGACATGTGATCTAAACAAGACTAATTACACAAATAACAATTTTAATTACTTCTTAGCTGACTACTTACTAGTTTGATTCTGAATGGCACAAAAATCTTATTTGTTTTTCAAGTTATTTGTTTTACAATGAAAGTAATTGGTAAGGGCTGTCAATTAAGATTGTTTTTCTTTTGTTTATGAAATGTTTTGCATCGCTTGATAAATGTATTTAATATACCTGATCTCTTTGTTGCTATATATGTATCTTTTGACCTCTTCAGTTATGTGATAAAATTCCACTTGCAAAAACTAAGTATGCGTGAATAAAAATGTACTTTTATTTCATACACATTGCAGTCTTAAAGATGCTGTTCTTCAATTAATGTTTAGATCTTCTTGTAATGCAAGTGACAAGCAAAACACTGAATAATAGCGTAACTGGAACAATGGAAATTCCAGGAAACCAAATAGCTCTGTTGGACAAAAAATTTCACCCTTGAACTGCAAACTGCATACATCGAGATGCAATTGATCTAGGTTTCCATAGTTTGTTAGGATTAATAAGTAGAACAAACTATCATGCGCCAGCAAATCATGGTCTATACTGTTTGCAGTTGGACCTGACTTAGACACGAGTATATACAGCAAATAATTTTCCACAAAAAGAGAATGTACAGCTCAATAAGAAGAATAAAGAGATTGCCTTAGAAGACGTAGACATATTTGCCATCCATAAAACATATGATCTGAAAAATGTCAAAATTACATGGGAAATGAACACATTAGTCCAGCTTGATTCAACTGCCAAGAGAAGGCACCATAACATGCAATCTTCAGTTGATGCATTTCCCTTTGTCACTGTTATCAGGCATAATAATTATTCTTTGTATGATATTTTTTAAAGATATGTTGTCAAACAACATAAAAAACGTATTACATTATGTTGTAGTTCATAATGCCTCCTGAATTTAATCTAGGGTCTAGCACACCCAGCATTCTGTTACCCTCCTTGGCTCCTGGCACAAGATTTTGGCAGACTGTGAAAACAGTTGTGATACTATGCTGTAGTTCATATTGCAACATGGAGAAATTAACCTAGATTTGCCAAGATTCATCATTCCGTTATCTCCCCACCCTGAAAAACCCAGTTTAGGCAAAAGACTTGTCATACCCTGAAAAACTAGTATGATATTAATTGTGTTGCAGGCCATAACGTCACCTAAATTTAACCAATGAATACCAAGAACAGCATTCTGTTAGCCCCTGGTTGGTGGGCACAAGATTTGTCAGACCCTGAAAACAAGTATAATCCTTTAATCTTTTCTTAAAAATTAATCAGCAAAACCAAATATGTCAAATTACTGATGCAACAACTGACTGGCAGATGATATTCATTGAGAAAACTTAAATTTCTTCGTTTGATCGGGGTCAAGTGTCTCAATGGAATGCAGTATACTGGTAACAAGGTGTTGTCAAATTACCTGCGTTCACGTTTAAATCTTTTTATTAATTTCTTCACATGTTGTAGTCTGTTGACCAGCTTCTCATTTGCCTGCAACAGAGAGAAAAACCCATTCAGATTGAGATCTTTACTTCAACAGAAAAACAAGAAGTTACAAGGTTATATTCAATCACATACAATGCAACCTCTCATTGTAAACATCTTCAATATATACACAGATACCATATCACACTAGCATCTCATTTTCCTTTCATTTCATTTTACCTTAATATATCTGCCTTCACTTTATTTTACGTATATATCTGCCTTCACTTTATTTCAACTATATCTCACCCTTCACTCCATTTTACCTATTTATCTCCCTTCACTCCATTTTACCTATATATCTCCTTTCACTTCATTTTACCTATATATCTGCCTTCACTTTATTTCAACTATATCTCTCACTTCACTCCATTTTACCTATATATCTCCTTTCACTCCATTTTACCTACATATGTCTTCACTTCAATTTTACCTAAATCTCCCCCTTCTCTTCATTTTACCTGCATATCTTCCTTCACTTCATTTTACCTATATATATGCCTTCACTTCATTTTACCTATATATCTTCCTTCACTTCATTTTACCTATATATCTTCCTTCACTTCATTTTACCTATATATCTTCCTTCACTTCATTTTACCTATATATCTTCCTTCATTTTACCTATATATATGCCTTCACTCCATTTTACCTATATATCTTCCTTCACTTCATTTTACCTATATATCTTCCTTCACTTCATTTTACCTATATATCTTCCTTCACTTCATTTTACCTATACATCTGCCTTTACTTTATTTACCTATATATATGCCTTCACTTCATTTTACCTATATATATGCCTTCACTTCATTTTACCTATATATATGCCTTCACTTCATTTTACCTATACATCTGCCTTTACTTCATTTTACCTATATATCTTCCTTCACTTCATTTTACCTATACATCTTCCTTCACTTCATTTTACCTATATATCTTCCTTCACTTCATTTTACCTATATATATGCCTTCACTTCATTTTACCTATATATATGCCTTCACTTCATTTTACCTATATATCTTCCTTCACTTCATTTTACCTATATATCTTCCTTCACTTCATTTTACCTATACATCTGCCTTTACTTTATTTACCTATATATATGCCTTCACTTCATTTTACCTATATATATGCCTTCACTTCATTTTACCTATATATATGCCTTCACTTCATTTTACCTATATATCTTCCTTCACTTCATTTTACCTATATATCTTCCTTCACTTCATTTTACCTATATATATGCCTTCACTTCATTTTACCTATATATATGCCTTCACTTCATTTTACCTATATATATGCCTTCACTTCATTTTACCTATATATCTTCCTTCACTTCATTTTACCTATATATATGCCTTCACTTCATTTTACCTATATATCTTCCTTCACTTCATTTTACCTATATATATGCCTTCACTTCATTTTACCTATATATCTTCCTTCACTTCATTTTACCTATATATATGCCTTCACTTCATTTTACCTATACATCTGCCTTTACTTTATTTACCTATATATATGCCTTCACTTCATTTTACCTATATATATGCCTTCACTTCATTTTACCTATATATATGCCTTCACTTCATTTTACCTATATATATGCCTTCACTTCATTTTACCTATATATCTTCCTTCACTTCATTTTACCTATATATCTTCCTTCACTTCATTTTACCTATATATATGCCTTCACTTCATTTTACCTATATATCTTCCTTCACTTCATTTTACCTATATATATGCCTTCACTTCATTTTACCTATATATCTTCCTTCACTTCATTTTACCTATATATCTTCCTTCACTTCATTTTACCTATATATATGCCTTCACTTCATTTTACCTATATATCTTCCTTCACTTCATTTTACCTATATATCTTCCTTCACTTCATTTTACCTATACATCTGCCTTTACTTTATTTACCTATATATATGCCTTCACTTCATTTTACCTATATATATGCCTTCACTTCATTTTACCTATATATATGCCTTCACTTCATTTTACCTATATATCTTCCTTCACTTCATTTTACCTATATATCTTCCTTCACTTCATTTTACC
>JAECUM010002006.1:0-128682 GCA_016617855.1 Megalonaias nervosa
CCGACCCGGCTTTTCGGACGTGGAAAATATTTAGAGGCAATGTTTTTGCTTCTCATTCCGCGTATATCAGTCTAAAGTCAAACCACCCAATCTATACGGGGTAGGCGAGTTATGACCTTTGAAAGCAGGCCATGTACTACCTTTTCTATAGTCATATCAAGTCGCGCTATGGTGGAAAGGCTGCCGTGTTGTACAAGAACACCGACAGCCTCCTCCTGCAGAATGAGACTGTCGGTGTTTATCTCGACATGCCTAAAGATGCCAGCCTCGACGACAGGAGTGCGCCAATCTCTTCAGCGGAATGCATGTACGTTATTAAGTGATTGATGACTGCTGTCTTTATAGGCCGTACGTCGCCCGCTTTCTGCTACTATGATTCTCATGAAGGGTAATGAAACTCTGGTGCCACGAATGGTGATAAGTGTCGTTTTCTTGCAGAGAATTCCGTCTATCGTGGCGCTTCACGGTTTCTTATTTTACATAGATTTTTAAAGAAAAAGAAGTTCCTAGTTTTTCCTCATTGGTTATTCTGGCTTTTAAAAAGAGACCTTGTATATCTTAGGTATTGTTAAAAGAATGTTTAATTTCCATAATTTTGTTTTATCATTCATGGCTGTAATGTAAGATATAAAGTATTCAGATTTACCTTACCTAAGATGTGCACTTATTAAAACGTTCCTAGCATGGCTTGGTCATTTTCACTTCCTGGACTTGTAAGGCAAATTGTAAATAAACGAATCGTTAAATTTTTAAAACTTTTTATACATTTTGTAGTTCGTTCTGTTCATGGCGCTTTCAGAAGCTTGTATTGTCTTGTCTGAAAAATTCGTTTATTTTATTTCTTAATAACCGCAAAGATAGTGTACATTAGACTGATTCAAGCTGATGTGGGTTTTTTCGAGCACATGGTCGCACCCATTTTGGTTTGCTGTGTGTTTAGATAATATACAATTTCCACAAATACCATATCCAAGAAATTTCAGCCACAGTACATGAAATTAACAGAAGTATCCAAACAGTTTCTCTATTGTGCATATTACGAAAACAAACAACTTCACTTTACACCTGTCACTCTCTCAGAAGCACATACTACCTGTAGAGCATCTCCTACAGTAACCAGCTGCATTTATTACTATAATCCCGCTGAGCGACGAGATATTGTCGACCGTTAAGTACACGACATTCACGGCGGCACCTGTGATTGTGTATCCGCTGGTTTGACCCGACACGTGGCCAAGAGTTTCGGCATATCTGAGATTTTGTTACAGTAGATGGCCCGAAGGTGCTTGCAGCATTGCTACTAAAGAATCCCAGACCAAGTAGATCCATAGTGTCCAAGCACTATTTTGAATCTCAGGGTGATAGTACAAGCGAGCACATTAATCGGCGATTGTCTAAAGTCGAAGATGCATATCGATAGCGCCAGGATGATACCTGCACGTACTCTGAGCCAATGCGACTTTCCAAAAGAAGTATTATATATCTTCCAGTAGGAATCGCCAGTCACATAGAAAAAGGTTTTAGTAGGCTACTATTTTTTTCCCATCAATAATACTCCCAATTGTGTCTTTCTAATCGAGGTGGACATAAAGTGCTAGATGATGATAAAAATCTGGGGCAATAGGTTTGGGGCGAAGCTAAAGACGGGGTGGGGGAGGTACGTTGACTGAAACAAAATTGAGAATGCAGTTCGGATCAGTGAGTATAATACTGGCTGGCCTGGTCGCCATGTTATAGGTCACAGACATGCAAGAAATGCTACCCTAATTTATTTTCCGAGCGTTGTTTTCCTGTAGTACCAATCAGGAACGGTGATGTTCGTCTACATGACGAGCGCACGAGGAATTTATTGTTACAAAACTCAGCGGAAACGTTGTACCATCCCGGACTGTATAAAATGTCTCCAAGACCTACGTGGATACCATGACAAATGTACATCACCTATTCCTTAGACACCGGCGCAGACTGAGGATTGATCAATACAACATACACACCTTACATTGTCAGAACAATAATAGTGCGGGAGCGATGATATTGTCAAGAGTGTTTCGCTTTAATGGCGATGAGAAATAGTGTAGACGGCGTCTTTAAATATAATGAAAAGAGTGAGCGCACTAAGGGATGTGTATATGTTTAGCGAAAGAATTCATAGATACGGTAAATATAAATCAATGCTCAAAAGTAAGTCTGGTTTTAAATGAAACTCCTATTTACATTCCGTGTTTCCATTTAACAATCACGTTACTGTGGAAGTCCATACATTTAACTTTTGGTTTTGAATTTCTTATGTTTACTTCAGGATTTTCACATTTCATTTTTAACCCAATGCGTTGATACAGATTTCCTATCCCCAGGAACTGCATTATAAAATGCGGTGCCCGATTTGGGTCATTTGGACGGAGTCCCCTGGATTTGGATCATTTGGACGGAGTCTTTTGGATTTTTGCTCAGGACCTCCCTTATAACGACATGGGGGGGGGGGACTTTTAAACAAGTTTTATATGATATTGAACTTAAATTTTTCTTCCATCACTTTAAACTTACTTTCACTATATAGAAATAGTTTTAAAAATTACTAACGCGCGGGGCCCATATGAGCGCGGGGGCCCGATTGGGCCAAAATCGGCCCAATCGGCCAAAGGCCGGCCCTGCCTATCACTCAAATATTTACGTTAAAAATTGGTTCCCTATTTCCTAATGCATGACTCTGTAGTGGAATCAGCTCATATATGTCATGTAACCCTCTGTTAAACAGACCAAGTTTAAATATTTGAAAATTTAACTGAGTGGTTTCTATGTTTCTGGAATTCGTCATCAGTGTTGGCTATTTTGAATCCCATAATTCCCTTTTGCTGACAGTTCCTAGCATTACTTGGTATTTTTTAAAAAAATTTGACTAAACTTCAATCATAAACCTTTTTCAAAGTGCGCATGTACGAATTTTGTGGAAATGTCGATGTTTTTGAACCTTATGTATACACGCATGCGCGAAAGATGTATCCAGAATATGACAGGTAATGAGGCAAATTCACGCTTTAATTCCTTTGTGTTAAATAAAATGATCTAATACCTGAAATATGGGACTTCATAAATGCACAATAAAGGTCGCGCAGGTTAACACGCCAACAAGAGATGAACTTTCGTGACTGTAACTTTAGGAGCCAAATCACTCCCCATCTAATCTAGCAAAAAAGTTTTCTTTTCTCTTTTTTTTCTACGGATGAGGGTTTTTATCATCGGACCAACTTGGGTCAGCTACCGTTGTGTGTCCTTGGGCAAAGCGCTTTACTCCAATTGCCTCGACACTAAACAACCTCTTTGTGTTGTTTTATCGTAAAGCACCAAAGCAAACCAAATGTTATGCTTGAACGTACTAACTTGCAGTGTGTATTTAAGCAGTAGATTTCTTACTGGATCCAGCGCGATGTCAGCGGTCTACCGTTATCTTCTGCTCTGTTGTGTGAATATTTGCACAGAAAACATAAACAGTAACATAACTATTCTTCCAAATTCAGGGTACAATTGCACATTAGGAGACAAAAACAATTTGCAGTGTTGGATCTGAATTCGGTTCGTCTTCAACGAAAAGACACAATACTTACCTCTCGACTACGCAAAATAACTTCAGATTTCTTGGTTATAATCTTATTAGTGTATATTGACAGGCAGTGAGAAAATATGTCATTATTTCATTCCATTTAATTATCAATATAGATCATTTCCCTCAAGAAATCAAGTAATTCACGGCCTAGCATACAATTAAAAAGTGGCTTTCCCTTGATTTCTCATATATATATATATATATATATATATATATATATATATATATATATATATATATATATATATATATATATGTACGTACGTACGTATATACATACTAAACAAATAAGCAAAGTCTATCCATGTAATTATCTGATTTATTTAATTCGTGACAGTGTCGACGATTTTTAAACATTATACAGGCAAAGTGCAAACATGTGCAAAACAATCTTAATATAAATTCGTATATTAATAAGTCCGTAAAAAGGTTAAAATAAACAAAGCTGATTGTACAATACGTTGTCGATCTATCGATCCGTGACAAATATACATATGAAAACTGCAAGGTTAAATGTACAGACAGTACGCATTTTGAAGTACTAAATGTGCATACAAGGAAAGTCATTCTGATTACAATATTACCTTAAATTCTTTTAAAAGCGAATCGGATTATAATCGTGGGCAACAAAGTTCATAGTTGAGAAAAAAATGCTGTGGTTTGTATGATCCTTTAAAAAATGGCATTTATTACATGACTACTGTGTTACTCACGTAAATATACAATTCTGAAAATGTGAAGTTAACGGAGGCAAAAATGAGCATATAATAACATAGTTTCATACATCTAACACATTACAACGTCATAACGTCAAAAACGACGTCATAATGTTATACAAGGAATAGATAGTGACTGGCAAATACCCGCTTCTTTGTCAGCTTTGTCCAATTCTTGTATTAGTTGGACCATGATGGTAATTAAAACGCGATATATATAGAGAAAACAATGTTAGATTGTCAATTTGACAAGGACAGAACCAGGTACTCCACTGCATTTAAGAGAGATAACTCTGCTGGAACTAGACGGGGTAAGAGTTATCTAGTCACACCAGACACATTTTCAGTCAATGTGTACCACATTTTAAATAAATCATAAAAAATACAAAATGTGATCTAGATATGAATTAACATAATCTCACATGTTAACAAGAGGCTCAACCTTTTTTCAAGCCTAACAAAAAGTATAACTTTTACATAATGCAGCAATCACAGCTAGTTTTGTTGTTTATTTCTGAATACAATGTTCCCTACACCTCAAGCTCCGCCCACCTGGGGTTGTACAATTGGTACCGTTATACCTATTGATCGCATGTTGCTGTGGGGTTGGGGGGTGGGGGTGTTTTGTTTTGTTTTTCTTTTTTGGTGGGGTTTCTTGGCGGATATTTTTTGTTGGATTTTTTTTTTCTCCAAACGACGGGGTCTCATAAAATTGGTGCTTATAAATTTATAATGGAGAAATATGTGCACATCATATATCACATGGAATATGGTTATGTCGTATATTGCGAGATAGAAGGCTACATGTATAGGCCATGCACACCCTTATATCCAATTCCAAATTACTAGTTTATTTTCTTAAATTTATTGTCATGAATTTTAACAAAAAGCAGTGATCTGAAGTATTTATTTCCTAACTGTGACTTAAAAAGCTATATTCTGTTTTGTTTTTTGTTTCTTTGTAATGCTCTGTATTTTCTGAATTCTTACCAATAATTACCACCGCCACGTTTTTCTTTGTTTTCTCGAGGACCACATTGACCCCGGGTTGTAAAAACAATCGCTTCAGTTTCTCATAAATCCACTGGATTACTTTTAATTCCTAACCTATCCCGGATGCCAAACATTATAATCTCTTTATATACGCGTTTTTTTGTTTTGTTTTTGTTTGTTTGATTGTTTGGGTTTTTTTTATTTATTTATTTTTTTTTTTTTTTTTTTTTTTTTTTTGGTTGTTGTTGTTGTGGTGTTGTATCGAGTTTGCATTTTGATTTTTTTGTGATTTTTTTGTGGTGTTTTTTTAAAGTTAAACGTCACCACCTGTTTTATATCAGGCTGGGCAATGCCTGGGACAGACTATGAGGATTGTATATTTTAATTATAAAGAGTACAAGAAATTTCACTCCGATTCAAATCAGGTATCCGCTGTACCACGTGAAGATTTGACAGCAACCACTTTGGGGTCATGTTCTGTTCTGTTGACCGTAGAATTAGCTAGTGGAAATGCAGCTTTCAGAAATCTGAAAGTGAACCAAACCTTTCGGCGCATACTGATGCCCTTCAGCCATACTGCTCAGTCTCACAAACGTGAAACTATTTATCTAATTGGCTGATAAAATTAGCAAATATTGTCATGACACAGGTGATCAGAACATGACCCCATCTCATAGGCCAAAGGAGATCTGATTTTAATCAGATTGCAAGAAATTTAAAATAACAATGTATATGAAGTTTTCTTGTATGAAAAATTAAAAAATATGTCTTATCAGAACCTTCGTATTTGGGCCTTAAGCTCAAAGCAGGAACACTGACTGTCTGAAAATTTAATGGGAATAAATTAATACTGAATTCAGCAATTTATTCAATTTCAGTTTCCATACCTTCCTGTTTAATTTCTTGGTAAAGGGCCCCGGTTGGCAGAGTGGTGTGAAGCGCTCGCCTTTACTGATCACTGCCATCTCATCTTTTTCTGAGTGGGCTCGAGTCTTGGGCTCTGCCAATTTGGGTATGTGAGAATGCTTGCCAGTAGCTTCCCGTGGGTTGGTTGTTCTTAGCAGGGTATTCCCTGGGTTCTTTCTCCACCAGTTATACTAGCCGCCATGTATAGCCTATCCTGCACTGAGAAATGGCGTTAAACACAAAACAACAATAACAAATATTTCTTGGTTTAAAAATATACTGCAGGCACAATGCAGACTTTTCAACTTTTGCTTGGGTCTCTTGCCAATCTAGCTTATATATATATATATATATATATATATATATATATATAGAGAGAGAGAGAGAGAGAGAGAGAGAGAGAGAGAGAGAGAGAGAGAGAGAGAGGCAAACGACGTATCACTAACGTCAGAATCCAAAATTTGATTATAAGCTTCAGTTCGAGTGTGAGAAATGTTAGTACTCTTGGATCCGATACTGTAAATCAATGATCAATCAGGGAAAATTTAAGTACACACTAAATCGGTCTGTGAGAAAACTGACAGAAATGTGTGTGCCTTGGAGCCAAGCTGCAACGAAGAGCCAGTTGTCATGAATACGAATGGCTGACGGCATAATTTTGATCAAGTATTGTCTTTGGCAGGAATCTATTAGAACTGGAAGACAACGCATCACTGAATGACTGACAATTAGTTTGAACCTGCATAACGTGTATCGAAATGCAAACAAAAATATAGACACAGATCGTGAAGTACCTGTGAAACAATCAGAACGAATTTTATTGCTGAAAGATCAAGTTTATTTGGCTGACAGGAGAAATTCAGTTGAATCAGAAACTCAGCACGATATCCAGGTCAGGTCCGTATTTTGACTGACACGACTTCCAGGTCAGGTCCGAACTCTGTTCATTCTATTTATAATCTCATCCCAACATCGTAGATGTAAAACTGTCGGTGCAGAGTGCCACGCAGAATCTGTACTTAAGCTGTCAACAATTTTATATGTTTTTTAATTCGTGCAAGAAAATGGTTAACTACTATGCACGAGTATTTGTGTGACTCGTGCTCAAAACGTGCATATCTTACATGGTGATTCTGTTTAGACTTGAAGCGAAATATCACTTTATTACCACTTCTACAAAGTTATAGTCACTTCCTGATTCTGTATAATAAGTTATTGAAGAATGCAAAATGCGCGATTGTTATTTTACACCCCCCCCCAAAAAAAAGAACAAGCAACGACAACTGTCATGACTTGACATAAACGGTTACTGTGGAAAGCAATGCAAACAAAATATGGCTTTAACAGAGTTAGCTCGCTTATGTTGATCCTAACAATTTGGCATTTATGTTGCAACTAAAAGTAATAATAATAATAATAATAATAATAATAATAATAATAGTTATAGTTATAGCATGAAGGGAACAGAAGAATATAGCTATACAATACATTCTTTTAGATAGCTCAACCATTATTGACACTTGTATGTATCAATTTTTAAAACTACAAAATATGAAAAACAATGATCACATTTGGCAAATTTTCCATACTCATGTTAATACAATGTTTGACATCTCCATATGAATATGACTGTTTTTAAAAGATAAGCGATTGAACAAAGCCTATAACTTGACAATATACAAATATTTATGCCATTTTATTTCTAAGGTGTAACAAGAAAAGAAAATATTTCAACTAACTACATAACGTTTTTGATAACATACAGTACTTTTTGCATTAGGTTGGCACACAAACCACACATGCTTCCATTCATCAGAATTAGTGAAATTATTGTCAATCTTGAAATACAGGTGTTTCCCGTCCTAGTAACATAGCCTCGCACTAAGAGTCCATATAACACTTTGTCACAAGGAAATTAAATTCAGGACATCAAAATAAAGTAGATATTTTGTTGCAAATTATAGTATGCAGATTGCAGTTTATGACATGACTGGAGAAAACAAATATTACATACATTTAATAGCCAATGGGTGCATCTCAAAATGTTTAGTATTTGAGTTTCATTGCCCCACCTGCCGACTGGTTCTCTGACTGTAAAGTAATTAGCAATATTAAAACCATGTACTAGCCAATGGGTGCATCTCAAAATATTTAGTACTCCATTTTTCTTACCCCACCTGCAGACTGGTTCTCTGGCTGTAAAGTAATTAGGAATCTGATACCTAATAATGACTGCTATTGACATTATGTGGGGGGTGGGGGGTGGATGGGTGGGTGGTGGTTTCAAAATCACATTTAATACTGTATGGGGTATTTTTGTATACCAAGACAGCCTGTTGAATATACATTCAATCTGTGATCAATGGATAGGATGCATCTAAATTCTCTCTACTCATATCCACACTTTAATTTTATACAAAGAAAACTGCAATGCTGTAGTAGGGAGACCATTCAAAAACAACATTAATCGTACTCACATCAAGGAGATAACAGTAAGTGAAATCAGTGAGCAGATACACAGTTATTATATCATCCACTGCAAATAACCGCCATAGTCAAATGCACAGATTAAAAGATGTGATAGCAAAGCTTCAAATATGATTGCAACTCTAGGGTCGCAACAAAGAGTAGCAGATACTGCCCTAAAAAGGCTCGGAGGTAGCTGGGATATTGCCCAGGGGAAGTAATTCGGGAATTTTATATTGCAAATATAGATCCAAATTTGTTATGCAAAACTCACCAAAAGATCAGGGTTTGGTCGTTTTGAAATTAGCCGTTGAGCGAACAGCATAGACCCGAATGTGCATACACAATCTGTGACATTAGATCTAAGTCTGTGCTGATCGTAATGTTGGGTCGTCAATCAATAGCCTTCATCATGTATGTGTTTTTATATTTGTTGTTCAGTGTTTGAATCCTTCTTTTTATATTTTTCAGTCCTTTGGCTACATGACCCTATCTCTGTTTTCTCAAACAATTGCACTATTAACGTATTTGAATACTTTTTTCCCCATTAACTGGACCTTACACGCAGCTGCAACACATCCCCACAAATTGGCACTACAGTGTAAGAAGAAAGATGAATAGATACAGCATAACTCTGTCGAGATAAAGCTGAGAGTGATACATCAAAGCATGCCTGTGCAAAACTCACATTGTTCTGACCACTTGAGACTTCCCTATCATCTTGGCACAAACCGCCGCTTTTTTGGCAGGTTTTTTTTTCCCGTAAAATATTCCTTTATTTTGCTTTACTTAATTGAGCAAGGAAAAAATACATGTGATATTTTTCCCTAGCAGCTGCAACTGAACACATCTATTCTGGACACATGCAGGCAGTTATTTCATAGATAATATTTAATCATACAAATGAACCCTTTCTGGGACTATGTTCAAGATGCAAAGCGAAACTGCACTCATTATCTCACAATTATCTACACATAATTAACACGTCCATTTTCTTTAGGCAAGAAATATTAATCACAATTCGTTTATAAAATTATTAAAAAAATTTAGTTGTACAGTACTACTATTTCCATAATGAACTTAAAAAACCTTACATTTAAATGTGCAAAATTATATAATATCAACCTGTTTCATAAAGCCGACATCACTGTTAGTCTCAAACTCTCTTCATTCTAGTTTTGATGCACACAAATTTGATGGGTTCCCAATTTTTACCACATTGTATAGTGCTTTAGCGACTAGCAGTCATAAAATGTACAACATTTAAACTTTTCTTCGAGGTGCTTACATGCTTCCTATAGAATAATGCTTTGCCGTTTGTCTGAGCTTTTACCATCTGACACGCCATTTTCCAAGATCTTCTACTACTTCAAATCTTAGAAGTCCAGAGTTAAAATTTATGATTGCTTTTCTTTTATTAAAAAAGCTTCAGTGCCAGTTTAGGTTATCTTGTAAAACTTAATGCAACTTAACTTTTAGTGTTTGTTTAAAGCGTTCGCTTCAGCTATTTCAAAGAAATTGAAACTGGCCAATATTACTGTACAGGTGTGATGCCAGGCCTGGCTATGAAAACAATAAGGCACAAAAATAACCAATCAGGTGTCTTTTAGAGGACTCTTCTCCACTATTGTCAGAGCAAAAAAGAACATAGCTAAGTTAATCCTTCTTTTTGTCAGTTTTGCGCCATTTTGTTACTAAGTTGTGTCAGAAATAAGGAGGGGGACATCTGATGACAAGCTAGCTATGATTTTTTCATATTTCAACAGAAGGTCAGTTTATAAGCTTCTTTAGCTTCATCCAAATGAACGACATTTGCCCAGTCATTGTTCAAGACAATGGTTTGGAGACCAAAAGAAAGAACATAATTAATGTCAAAGCTTAATGCTTGAAACCCAAATTTCAAACTGGCTGCATATTTCAAACCAAATAACACAAGAAAAGATACGGAAACAATCCAACTTTCTTTTTGGCGTATTTTTGTTTTTCGGGGGTTACTTGTAGAACCCATACGTAGAATAAGTGCACAAATCACAGAACAGGTTGTCGTTGATTTGAATGACTATTAGATATTGCATAATAAAATCAAATAAATAACGAGCATTATTTAGACATGTTTTTCATACGTCGAACAGTGCATTCCACGAGAGTAAAATTATTAATCCCTGCATAGCAAAGCTTGTCTGGGAAACGTATGATGTTGCTGCTATAGCACCGTTACAGTCGTTCTTATCACAGAAGCACAGCATACCGGAAGAGGGGCGAGACTCCTGCATGCAGACCACATTAATCCGCATGCCAATTGGTAGCTTGGCAGAGCACGTGCGCTGGTACCAGATCTTTCCTGTAAAGAAAGTAACAATCAGAATAATATTAAACACTGCATATGACATAATAAAAACGCTAATACTTTAAATCCGGCACTTTTCAGGACAAACTCTTTTGCAGAATTGACTGTAAAAAGAGTTTGTTATTATTTAACGTGGTATGTTGAATTATGATCTCAATTCAAACAAAAATACCGTGAATGGTAAATTATACATCCCATGTTTAACAGAACTCTATGGAGGCACTTGCTGGTCATTGACTATGGATAATACTGACAAAAGACCTGGACCTTTGGTCAACGTATGTGGTCTTCAAATAAAGTTACTGTGCAGAAACCATTATTTTCGTATCAGACTTATTATGACCTTGTCATATGACATATAGACACCATTATCGATATTATGCTTTCTTACCCTAAGTGCCAACCATCCACAAAGATTAGTCAAGGAACTTGCTCTTAAATAAAATGTACTTTTGCAATACACATTTTCTTTGAACCATGATGAACTTGAACTTCGATATTTTGCCCCCAAAATCAAGAGTCCTTTCCCATACAGTAAGCTCAAGCCCCCAACAAAACATTGGCCAAGGATCGCAGTCTAGGACTAAAGCTATTGTACAAAAACCACTTCCCTGCTTTAAAGACCACTCCAAGTCTGTGATGTAGAACTTAAAGTAGGTACATAAACTATTTATCTTCTTTCAGTCATAGTGGCACTGACCTTTAACTTTCTGACCTCAAATTCCAAAATATTCCTCCCCACTCTAAGTGCAAGTGTCACACACAATGTGGTAACAGTAGATGGTGGATGACTCAAGTTATTATGCAGAAACCATTCATGTTCTTTCAGTTACAGTGACCCTGAACTTTGACCCTTTGTCCCCTAAATCAATAGGATTTGCCTCATTACAATTTCAAACCATTAACAACGTATGGTATCTGTAGTATTGGGATAACCTGCATTATTGTGCAATCACCATTTCTTCCTTCAGTCACTATGACTTTACTTTTAACGTTTTTGAGCCGGAAATCAAAACAATCTTCATTTCCCAAGAATTTGCCGAGAATATATTCAATGTCATATCTAATTGAATTTATTTACCTGGTACCGGTTCCCTGACCCATTTGACACAGTACCCCTCGCAGCTTATTCTCTTCACATCAGGGTGCGAGTCATTCAACTTTCTTCCACAGTAGTTATCGTGAGACGCAGATGCACACTCATAGCATTTAATTGTCTTAGTTCCTGGTTGAAAAGAAAATTACAATTTGAAACACTTTTCACTTAGTGATGCCTGCTAAATTTTCAGTATAAACAAATGGTTATAAATATATTTACTGCCTTTAGAAAGCAAATGGAATGGACATAACTTCTTTAAACACATTTCTTCTTTTCTTCTTTACTCAGAAACATAATATATTACATAAAATCATACACTGTACTACCGTAAAATGTATTGCTGATTATCATAAACTGTAATACGGTAAAGTGTATTTATGTTTACCATGCAATGTAGTATGGTAAAGTATTTATGTTCACCATGCAATGTAGTACGGTAAAGTGTATTTATGTTTACCATGCGATGTAGTATGGTAAAGTGTATTTATGTTTAACGTGCAATGCAATACAGTAAAGGGTATTGCTTCTTACCATACACATTAGTACCGTAAAGTGTATTGCGGATTAAAATACACTTTAGTATCGTAAAGTTATTGCTAATTATCATACACATTAGTACCGAAAGGTGTATTCCTCATTACCAGTATGTATTTGAAGTGGTAATAAAGAGTAGTAACAGACAGTAACAGTGGGTATTTCAAATGACAGAAAGAGATGTAACACAAATTAACAGTGGGTATTTTAAATGATTGAAAGAGATGTAACAGAAACTAACAGTAGGTATTTCAAATGACAGAAAGAGAAGTAACAAACAGTAACAGTAGGTATTTTAAATGATGGAAAGAGTTGTAACAGTAGGTATTTCAACTGACAGAAAGAGATGTAACAGTATGTATTTCAATTAATAGAAAGAGAAGTAACAGACAGTAACAGTGGGTATTTCAAATGACAGAAAGAGATGTAACACAAATTAACAGTGGGTATTTTAAGTGACAGAAAGAGATGTAACAGAAAGTAACAGCAGGTATTTCAAATGACAAAAAGAGAAGTAACAGACAGTAACAGCAAGTACATTAAATGACGAAGAGAGATGTAACAGAAAGTAACAGAAGGCATTTCAAATGACAGAAAAAGAAGTAACAGTATATATTGCAAATGACAGAAGAAAAGCAACAGTGGTTATTTCAAATGACAGAAAGAGATGTAACAGACAGTAACAGTAGGTATTTCAAATGACAGAAAGAGACGTAACAGTAGGTATTTCAAATGACAGAAAGAGTAGTAACATACAGTAACAGTAGGTATTTCAAATCACAGGGAGAGATGTAACATTATTTCAAATGACAGAAAGAGATAAAACAGAAGGTATTTCAAATGACAGAAAGAGTAGTAACAGATAGTAATAGAAGGTATTTCAAAAGACAGAAAGAGATGTAACAGTAGGCATTTCAAATGACAGAAAGAGATGAAACACAAATTAACAGTGGGTATTTTAAGTGATAGAAAGAGATGAAACAGAAAGTAACAGTAGGTATTTCAAATGACAGAAAGAGAAGTAACAGACAGTAATAGTAGGTATTTTAAATGACAGAAAGGGTAATAACAGTAGGTATTTCAAATGACCGAAAGAGTAATAACAGACAGTAACAGTAGGTATTTCAAATGACAGAAAGAGAAGTAACAGACAGCAACTGTAGATATTTGAAAGGACAGAAAGAAATGTAACAGTAGGTATTTCAAATGACAAAAAGAGATGAACACAAATTAACAGTGGGCATTTTAAGTGATAGAAAGATATGCAACAGTATGTAACAGTAGGTATTGCAAATGATAGAAAGAGTAGTAACAGACAGTAACAGTAGGTATTTTAAATGACAGAAGGAGATGTAACAGACAGTAATGGTAGGTATTTCAAATGACAGAAAGAGATGTAACAGAAAGTAACAGTAGGTACTTCAAATGACAGAAAGAGATTTAACTGTTGGTATTTCAAATGATAGGAAGAGAAGCAACAGACAGTAAAAGTAGGTATTTCAAATGACAGAAATAGATGGAACAGTAGGTATTTCAAATGATAGAAATAGATGGAACAGTAGGTATTTCAAATGACAGAAAGAGATGTAACAGTAGGTATTCCAAATGACAGAAAGAGTAGTAACAATAGGCATTTCAAATGACAGAAAGAGTAGTAGTAGTAGGTGCTTCAAATGACAGAAAGAGATGTAACAGTAGGTATTTTCAAAGACAGAAAGAGTAGTAACAGGCAGTAACAATAGGCATTTCAAACGATAAAAAGAGATGTAACAAAACAGTAACAGTAGGTATTTGAAATGACAGAAAGAGATATAACATTAGGTATTTCAAATGACAAAAAGACATGTAACAGACAGTAAAAGTAGGTATTTCAAATGATAGAAAGAGATGTAACAGTAGGTATTTCAAATGACAAAGAGATGTAAAAGTAGGTATTTCAAATGACAGAAAGAGATGTAACAGTAGGTATTTTAAGTGACACAAAGATATGTAACAGTAGGTATTTCAAATGATAGAAAGAGAAGTAACAGACAGTAACAATAGGTATTTCAAATGACAGAAATAGAAGTAATAGCAGGTATTTCAAATGACAGAATGAGATGTAACAGCAGATATTTCAAATGACAGAAAGCGAAGTAACAGACAGTAACAGTAGGTATTTCAAATGACAGAAAGAGTAGTAACAGTAGGTACTTCAAATGACAGAAAGAGATCTAACAGTAGGTATTTTAAAAGACAGAAAGAGTAGTAACAGACAGTAACAATAGGCATTTCAAATGACAGAAAGAGATGTAACAGAAAGTAACAGCAGGTATTTCCAATGACAGAAAGACATATAACATTAGGTATTTCAAATGACAAATATATGTAACAATAGGTATTTCAAATGACAGAAAGAGATGTAACAGTAGGCATTTCAAACGACAGAAAGAGATGTAACAGTAGGTATTTCAAATGACAGAAAGATATGTAACAGTAGGTATTTCAAAGAAGGAGATGTAACAGACAGTAACAGTAGTTATTTCAAATTACAGAAAGTGTAGTAACAGGTGGTGTTTCAAATGACAGAAAGGGATGTAACACAAATTAACAGTGGGTATTTTAAGTGATAGAAAGAGAAGTAAATGTAAATATTTGAAGTGACAGAAATAACATAAATCAACAGTGAGTATTTGAAGAGAGAGAAAGAGCAATAACAGTAGATATTTGAAGTGATAGAAATAGAAGTAATATAAATTAACTGTGGGTATTTGAAGTGAGAGAAATTGAAGTAACAGTAGATATTTGAAGTGATAGAAATAAAAGTAACATAAATTAACTGTGGATATTTGAAGTGAGAGAAATTGAAGTAACAGTAGATATTTAAAGTGATAGAAATAGAAGTAACATAAATTGACTGTGGGTATTTGAAGTGAGAGAAATTGAAGTAACAGTAGATATTTGAAGTGACAGAAATAGAAGTAACATAAATTAACTGTGGGTATTTGAAGTGAGAGACATTGAAGTAACAGTAGATATTTGAAGTGATAGAAAGAGAAGCAAAACGAAGTAACAGTGTATATTTCAACTAATACAAAGAGGAGTAGCAGATAATAACAGTGGATATTTAAAGTGGAAGAAAGAGTGTACAGTTATATTAAGTATTTGAAGTGACAGAAATAAAAGTAACAGAAATTAACAATGGGTATTTGAAGTGACATAAATAGAAGTAACAGAAATTAACAATGGGTATTTGAAGTGACAGAAAGAGAAGTAGCAGAAATCAACAGAGGGTATTTCAAGTGAAAGAAAGAGGCAAAACAGAAAGTAACATAGGTATTTGATGTGATAGTATAGATAAGTAACATAATGTAACAGTAGGAATTTTATGTAATATCATCAAGAAGTAACATCAAGTAGCAGCAGGTATTTCAAGTGGTAACAGAAAGAAGTAACAGGTAGCATTCGAAGTGATAACAAAGAGAAATAATAGTACCTAACGTTAGTATTTGTTAAAATGCAATATAATAGCAAAATTATGTGAATAAACACTTTCAGTTACAGTTTGATACTCTCTTGTTCCGTCGAGTTTGAACAACTTTTTAGAAGCATAGAATCGCATGGCAAGAAAGTGGAAATCAAAATCAGTTCATAATTGGGTGTACTGTGTAGATTTGATTTTTAAAACAAATAATAGTCAATATGTGGAAAGTGTGTGTGAAGAAATGAAACTGAGCCAGAGTAAGGTTCATTGTGTTTCGATGAGGTCCTAATTAGTCCTAATTAGTCCTAATTACATAATATAATATATTTTTCTTATCGGAAACTTCGGGGAAAAAATAAGTAATGTTGATAAAAGGAAGTGCCCATGTTCATTATTTCCTTGCACAATGCCATGGAGAAGCCTTGTGTAAATGACAGTGTATACTTACCTGGCGACAGAACATAATGTACACAAACTTTGTGCTCCCAAGCTTTAATTTGTGTCTTTTTAACGATTATAGAGTTAGAAAATATTAGGTGATTAATGCAATGCATGTAAAGCCATGTCTGAAATGTTGGAGCTTTAATTCGTTACCTCATAATCGCAGGCAAAATCTGTCTTCAAGTAACATCAAAACAAATGACCACAAGAAAGTTTTCAACTTTTTAATATCGGTTGTAGTGAAGGATGTTAATTATGGATTTCAGTGATCTATACCATCGAAATAACGTTTCTGCACATTTGAAATAATCGGAGAGACAGTTTTTATGAAGTCTTGTCTTTCTTCCCCTGAATATGTTGTCTTTTGAAAGTATTTGGAAGAGAAATGTAGCAGTAACGTGCACTACCGGTAGATGCCAAAAGCTGTGCTTCGCTTCCAAGAGCTATATCATATTAGTATAACATATCATATTAGTATAACACATCATATTAGTATAACATATCATATTAGTATAACATATCATATTAGTATAACACATCATATTAGTATAACATATCATATTAGTATAACATATCATATTAGTATAATATAGATAATTAAACGGTATAAACTACTCTTTAACATTTATGAATAATAATATTATCCCTGAAAAAAATTATAGCGTGTGAAATTTCCTGATTCCAAACGTTCCTTTTGGCTTATCATGTGGTCTGATGCTCGACAGTTACAAATAACTTTTTACAGACCGACGGCATACAAAGAAACATGAAAGTTAGAGGACAAAGTTACAAAAAGAAAATAAATCACAGTAGTATACAAGAAAACAAATACACAGTAAGATACAGACAAGACAATAAATGATAAAATTAGAAGCGAAAGTGAGGAGATACCGAAGCCAAAATAAATATTTTTTTTTTAATTACGCGTGATTTAGTTGTCTGTGGTCCGATTTTGACCATATTCACGTCTTTGCAACGCTGAATTTCTCGTACACATATCTTTTCATAACATGTCATTCCCCTGCTTTCAAAGTTTAACAGATGTAATCAAAAATAAAGTGTACTGATGTTGTTGACTTACAATTCAAATTTCCAACTGTAATGGAGAGAAATACAACAATTATCCTGCAATTTTTCCATCAAAGGCATTCCATTTTTCAAAGGAGATGGAAAACATCTTCCAAACGTTCATTTTCATTGCGAAGTTCCTATTTACGGAATGAAATCTATTATTAGCAAATTAGAAGAGTCCATTAACTTCAAATCAAAATCGTACGTATGCCACCCGTTCGCGTGAGAATGCAAAGATATGCGTCAATACAGCGCAAAATTAGATGTTAATACAAAACAAAGATGTGCGTGAATACAGCGTCAAGATATATGTTAATGGAGCACAAAGACCGTGCTCTGTATCAAGAAAGATTGTAAGCGCAATGTATACTTCTTGACATCAGCAAACAGAGAGCATCATTTAAAATCTTGAGATTATAAGCCTCGCCCATGTTTTAGCCTAACTGTAAACGTGTTCGTAGTGCTTGCATTAAGGTATAACGGTACCAATTGTACAACTCCAGGTGGGCGGAGCTTAAGGTGTAGGGAACATTGCATTCAGAAATAAACCACAAAACTAGCTGTGATTGGTCCATTATGTAAGAGTTGTACTTTCTGTCAGGCTTTAAAAAAAGTTGAGCCTCTTGGCAACATGTGAGATTATGTTAATTCATAACTATATCACCTTTTGTATTTTTTATGATTTTTTTAAAATGTGGTACACATGACTGAAAATGTGTCTGGTGTAACTAGATAACTCTTACCCCTGTCTAGTTCCAGCAGAGTTATCTCTCTTAAATGCAATGGAGTACCTGGTTCTGTCCTTGTCAAATTGACAATCTAACACTGTTCTCTGTGACAGTGGGTGACATGCATGCTGAGGTAGGATAGAAAGTATATTTATTTCACAAAACATTAGCATTGAGGTCTATGGAAAAACAATTGGTACCGTGATACTTTAAGATGGGGATTGCACTTAAACAATAGCATACTCGTTATCTGATAGTCAAATTACGCTTTCCATAAAGATTAGAAACACCAAAAGAAATTAGATGTAGACAAAAGATTGTGTATGCTCCCTTTGATCCTGTACTCTGTGGGTTACATCTAGCGTTTGCACATACGGATTTTGGTACAGGTCTAACTGTCATGAAAATAGAACACCTACGCATTTCGAGCAGCCTAGAAAGAGAATTAGGTCCCGAACAAAGTTTTTATTCTTTTCTATCATCATGCCAATAGTCCAAAAATGTAAAATCCATTTAGATTTCCAATTAGATCAGGACCTATATACAAAACCAGTTTTTGAGGGTTACTAGAAACATCGAAGTCCGCTAAAAGATATACTTCAACCATAATACTAATGAAGACGAGCGTATTGCGATTTATATTGTTTTAGTAATAATGAAATAGCAAAATTAACTTTGAGTTCAGATATTTCGAGAAAAAAAATTTATTCATATTTACATTTTCCAATTTATAGCACAATTAATATAGTGACGTCACTCAGTCATACTTGTCAAGGATGCGACACGGCGAATCGTAATACTGTAATTTGCAAAATCAAGATACCGCTCTATGTAAATATGTACCATCACCAACAAATGACACTGTTACACGCTCCTTTAAAATAACTCTATGACAGAATTCCACAGAAACTACATTTGTCTCTCCGTTGTTAGACGTATCTGAAATCAGAATCCCGTTGGTGATCAGAAGTTTAATTTAGGATTTTGCAATATTGGTCAGGTTTTTTTCATTCAAACGCAATGCTGCCTGCAGTATGGAAGTGTTCTTTTACGGTGTTATTTAATGTGTATGCAAATTAATTGCATGATTAGTCAAATGCCATTAACGATCAATAAAATACGATTGGGACAATTGCAACGAATAAAAAAATCAACAATGGATCAGAACAGAGAGAGAGAGAGAGAGAGAGAAAGAGAGAGAGAGAGAGAGAGAGAGAGAGAGAGAGAGAGAGAGAGAGAGAGAGAAGGAAGGAGGGAGGAATGGAGAGCGTAGTCGTCATTAATAGTAATACATGTTTTATCTATGTATTTATCTAGCTCTCAAGAGAACATAGAAGATTTGTATTACCTTATTAATGCTCATCCATCATCACAACCCCATTACAAGAACATCTCGTGCAAAACTCAAAGTAATTGGAAGACATTGTTTTATTAATTTGAATAAGAAATGACAGCAAAGAGAGGAAATAATGGTTGTTCCTGTCAGTTCAAAACGAATTAAGTCAATTTAAACAAAAGATGAATTAAACCGACTTTCACAGTCCCTTCTGGTGATTACATCAGTTCCGGCGATTTTATCCACCGCACGTTGAGTCTTGATTGACTTTAGAACACATAAGTATATAATATATACATCGAAAACATGAATATACAAATCCTGGCTTCTCTCAACAATAATCTCAGTCTTGCATATACTGTCATAGAAAACTTGAAAAATAAGGTGCTGTTGATTTTTTTAAAACTGTTTCTCATCAAAAGTTTGACTGGTTCTTTGAATATAAACAATGAAAGTCTATCTAATGTTGTGGCAACTGGAGTCACGTGTATTTGCAAAAGACATCGGTTTCCAGTCGACGTCGGATGGTCTGAGCAGGATTAGAAATATCTATGCACTGAGTGTTAATAAGGAATGCTAACCAATGAACCTAACCGTCTTCACACATAAAAAGACAGGTGCCATTTGGAACTCAACAGGCTTAACAAATGAAAGGACAGACGACAATCTGAAAACCAAAGTTAATGGAATATGGGCCTTGATAATAAAAGTGTTTTAGTTTAACTTTTGTACAAGTATAACACTCCTTGAATATCATAGAACAATTCAAAAAGCCCAAAACCCATTTTCTAATTGAACATGATAGATTCTAATGTTATTTCTTGAGACAGGAATTTT
This sequence comes from Megalonaias nervosa, assembly GCA_016617855.1. Classification (NCBI taxonomy): domain Eukaryota; kingdom Metazoa; phylum Mollusca; class Bivalvia; order Unionida; family Unionidae; genus Megalonaias; species Megalonaias nervosa. The sequence continues at coordinate 20,539 of JAECUM010002006.1, forward strand.
GTTTCCCTAGGACACAAGAAGCAAAACAACAATAAAACTCAGATGTGAATATGATTGGATTACACAATTCTGTTTCATCGTGTGCTTACTAATTAAAAAAATGCTAAACAGCAAGTGATGATTTGAAGGTCACATAGTAATTCTTTGTCTTTTACACTGTATGACACCGCACGAATATCCTACATTGCGGTAGTATGTTTTGAAAATGTATCATTTTTACCAATGATGGTGCATCATCGTCGTCGTCATCATCATCATCATCATCATCATCGTAAGACAAAAGCATCATAAATATAAAAGCGCCCATACAGCAACTTCACTTACTTCATCGTGTAATGCATAAAGCTGCAACAATGCTTACAATTCCTCAAATAATTTCCAAAGAAACCATCTCGAAATCTGCAGAGCACCATACCTAAATATCAAAGACAATCGGAATAAAGTAGGTACTCTTGGAATTCAGGACCATGATTCTCCAAGAAAGTGGGTACCAACGTTTTTTTTGCTTTATTCTGTTTGTGAATTCCTGAAACTGAACCTGAATATGCTTTGGATCCTTGCCATCCAAAACACTTATTTCCGTTTCCTGATTATAACACTTATTTCCGTTTCTTGATTATATGGTCTGTAAGTGAGTGTAAGCACTTATGTTTGTACCTGTTGGTACAAACATAAGTACCTCATCAGTACCTCAAATGAATGAAGGTCCGAAACAAATACAGAAAAAAATTAAATCAACACTAAGAAATCACTGATATCAATCAACAAATATAGATTCAAAATACTAATCAATGAACACAGACCCTAAATATCAATCTCACAAATATAAATTCTAAATATCAATCAACAAATATAGATCCTAAATATCAATCAATATATATAGATCCTAAATATCAATCAATATATACAAATCCTAAATCTCAAACAATGTATAAAAAAACTAAATATCAAACAACCAAAAAATAAATCCAAAATATCAATAAAACTATAGACCATAAATATCAATCACAAATATCAACTCTAAGCATCAATCAACAAAAAAACCCTAAATATCAATTAACATATATAGACCCTAAATATCAATCAACAAATATAGACCCTAAATATCAATCAACAGAAATAGACCCTAAATATCAATCAACAATTAAAGATCCTAAATATCAAACAACAAATATAGTGTTATGTGTCTAGGCTCGTACAAAAGTAATAAAGAAATGAGTGAAGCCAACAAGATTTGTAAACTTAAACAAAATAATTTATTTCCCTAGAAAACAAGGCAAAAAATATGAAAAAGGACTTACGGCTTATGAATCAAATCCAAAAATTAATCCAATTATTAAAAATATAAGACCTATCACTAAAAATTTCTAAGTGAATCAAAGTTCGAATCCCGATGATGTTCCAAGATGGAAGGCGATGACGTCTTCTATAACCGGCTTTGTGTTGTCGTGTCAACAGTTCCTTGTTGAATCACCAAGAATAATATTCCGGCTTTAGAATTCCTAATAATTTTCAGTAAATGTCTTTGTCCAAGAATTCTGATGAGCACAAGTATTCTCCTGGGTAAATAAATTAATAATTCCGAAAAATAAAAAAAAATTCAAATCAAACTGGCAACAGCAAAAATAATACCTCTGTGCCCGAAGGTATGAATTACGACTGACTATTTGACTTAAATAACATGAGTTATAACCCCAACTGATACGCAAATTCAAACCCTCGTGATGGGGTCACGTGATCACTTAGTCCGAGCGACGCAAAAAGACTATAAGCCAATTATCACGTACGCCATGGACGAATTCGACTCTACTGAACTAATCTTACTATAAGATTCAATAATAATAAAAAAAATTTAAAACAAGTTGTTTACAACAGAGCTGAAACAGACCCTGAAATCTAGGTCACCAAAAGATACAATGTTTCTACGAAGTGCGTATTTATCAGTTTTAACAGAATTGAACTGAATTTTCTGGAAAAATGTAAAATCCAGTGAATAAAGTTATCATTACAATAACATGTAATGAAATACAAATAAAATAAAAAAGAATTGAAAACTAACACACAAGTAATTAAATTACATAAACGTAACAATAGACCCTAAATATGAACTAACAAATATAGATCCTAAATATCAATCAACAAATACAGATCCTAAATATCAATCAACAATTATAGATTCTAGATATCAATCAGCAAATACACAAATTAAATATCAAGCAAAAATTTAGATCCTAAATATCTATTAACAGAAATAGACCGTAAATATCTATAAACAAAAACAGAACCTAAATATCAATTAAAACATACAGACCCTAAAAATCAACCAACAAATACAGACCGTAAATATCAATCAACTATTATAGATCCTAAATATCAATCAACAAATATAGACCCTAAATATCATTCAACTAGTATAGATCCTAAATATCAATCAACAAATATAGACCCTAAATATCATTCAACAGAAACAGACCCTAAATATCAATCAACAGAAACCGAACCTAAATATCAATTAAAAAATACAGACCCTAAATATCAACCAACAAATACAGACCTTAAATATAAACTGGTAAGTACAGAATCTAAATACAACCTAATGAAGACTAATTAGGTAATACTAATTGAAGCTCAGATCTGACATCGCTGTCTGTTGGCCAAGTTTCGTCCAATATTAATTATTGTGAACTGTCATTTTACTGCAAGTATGCAGTGTCAGCATCTTAGATATTTATTACAGCATCTGTTAAGCAGACAGTCAAACTATAAAAAAATGCTTTTATATCTATTATTCGGGAGAGAATATTGAATAATCAGGATTTCAAAAGCAGACAAAGTACAGGTTCGTTTTATTCATTCTTTTTCGATCACGTGACATGAGCAAAGAGACTTTTTTCAATCAACATGCATCAATTACTTTAAGAAAAAACTGGCAAGAGTTCTAGGAAGGGTCTTACGTTCTACTGTATGAGAGGAATTTCAAATAATTCGCAAGACCATTTCTTTTGTTTTTAAACTGCTGAATGTTGAAACCACGTCTGATATTCCTGAGCGATGCGATGAGCCACTGGGGCACCATTTTCATTAGGGCAAGCTACACCATTTTCATGTAGGAGAAACGCGACTCCATTGGAAGACGTTTGGTGGAAACCATATAAAGATATGACCTTCAATTCAGGAGTAGTAGCCATAGGAAGAGTTTGAAGATGGCTGCCGCGGTGTTTATATTGGAAATCAGATCGGAACAATTTATATGCAAGACTAATTATACTCCATAAATGTGTTAACGTGAAAACTACTTGCTGGTGTTAATTTCCATTCAGGAGGAGTAGCGATAGCAAGAGTTTCAAGATGGCTGCTTTGGTAACCATATCAACCATATTGTACTTAAGGTCTTTATTATTTTAATTTAGGACCAACAGATTTCATAGGAAATCCCATGCTGATTTCAGGAGGAGCAGCGATAACAATAATTTCAAAATGGCTGCTGTGGCGGCCACATTGGCTCTCTGAGTACCACTATTTTCATACATGACAAACACGACCTTGGGATGAATGTGTGTGCAAAAGCTAATGGCAACCCTCAAAGTAGTTTAGGAGTATCAATAAGAAAACTGTTCTAACGGGTTGATGGACAAAAGACAGACGTGGGATGACGGACAACAGGCATCTTCAGTAGCCAAGGTTCCGATAACCCTATCTACACCTTGGCATATCGAGCAGATATTTCAGAGCTTCGGGTCTGTGAATTTCACTGGATGCGGCGGCAAGCCACCGCATCCAATCAAAATTAAGTTGTTCAAATCTGAACACTGTTCCTACGTGATCGAGACAAGAGGAGCACCCAACTTGAATGGACTGATACATAAGCAATTTTCCAGTGTCGGTCCGTGTTTTTCACAAATACCTGTCACTTAAAAACACTTGTAATAGCTTCCCTCTGGTACACAGTCATAATTTCAATGTTAAACTTACACAGTATCCTTTTTAGGTCGATTGCAACCACCGTTTCGGCGGATGTACAATGCACCATGCTACTGGTTAGTTGGCATTATATTCTAAGGGAGGCAACACATTAAATCCAATAGATGTCGCTAGGACAAAGCACAAATATAGCTGTTCGATCCGCCAAGGTGTAGATAGGGTTATCAGAACCTTGGCTAGCGAAGATGGACAACAGGCTATAACGCAGGCTCTTCTGGTCTAGGACCAGCAGAGCTAAAGACCAGATAATTTCGCATTTATTTATGCACAATAATTTTCTTATTTATGTTTGCATTTCTGCCAATTTTTATGGATACGTTCGATTGTCGGCGTTCGGCGTTGTCTTTCAACTGATCCATTACCTTAGCTTCTCAGACCTAACACACCAACCACATTTCGTTTACCCACATAACTCCATTATTATTGGATTTCAGAGAGAGAGAGAGAGAGAGAGAGAGAGAGAGAGAGAGAGAGAGAACCAAACAAAAGAGCTAAATAACAAAATAGTTTCTACAATAATTGGCAGGTTCATATTTATGACATCTCGGTCAAGTTTGATTGGCTGGTCTCCAGGTTATCATTTAATGACCAAGTTTGATTGGCTGGACTCCAGGTTATCATTTAAAGGCCAAGTTTGATTAGCTTGTCTCCAGGTTATCATTTAATGACCAAGTTTGATTGGCTGGTCTCCAGGTTATCATTTAATGACCAAGTTTGATTGGCTGGACTCCAGGTTATCATTTAACGACCAAGTTTGATTGGCTGGTCTCCAGGTTATCATTTAACGACCAAGTTTGATTGGCTGGTCTCCAGGTTATCATTTAACGACCAAGTTTGATTGGCTGGTCTCCAGGTTATCATTTAATGACCAAGTTTGATTCGCTGGTCTCTACTTTATCATTTAGCGGAGTTATAGCTTACAGTCTTCAATCATCAGATACACTCTCTTTTACTTCCACATACTAAATCAATTATTTACGCAGCGGCAGTTTTAGGGTTGTGGGGCCCGGTGCGAAATGAAGACAATGGACCCCCAAAACTAACTTCTCTATAACTGTGAAATATTAAATAGAAAAGTACAGGTTTGTTTCAAAATCAAATTTATTTTTAAATAATCTGCTTTAATTATAATCTGTTTTAAACAAACTCCAAAATTTTCAGTTTCCTATCTTTGCGGGCCCGGTGTGATCGCACCTTTAGTACCTTGCTAAGACCGCTACTGATCTACAAACGGATTTCAAAAAATTTTGGCAGGCAGATTAACATTAACGGAAACTTGAACGACTTCGATATTCTAAGCTATAACTCGGTGCAGTTACCGTCCTTGTTTCTCTGACCCATCTACTTAAAATAAACGCTTTAAATTATTTTTTTAATAAAGTTAAAACATCGCAAAGAAAAGGATTGCATGACTTTACATTTCTGGTTACCTTTCAGCATCGTCTCCAGGTAACGCACAAAACCGGAAGTGATACCGAATATTCGGAAGAGGAGTAAATAGCATACAGTGATAATAGGTGTCTAAAATAGTTAAGGATATTAGGCACAGCTAGAATTCATTGTTTACATGGATGAAATCTTACTGCCTGTGTTCCAAACAATCATGGATTCATTTATTGATGCTACAGCCCCTGTGTGTTGGATACAGTGAATCTGCAGGCATCTATTCCCTGAATCTGCTTGTTTAAGTACCAGTGTAATGTAGAAATTAAAACAAAACCATAATTCTTGGAAGGTTTGCCGTAAATTCTTGATAATGGCAACAGGATCAATTTCAAGGTAGAGATAAAAGTGCAACTAACTCTTGCTTGACGTCAGAGAACAGGTGGCCCTACTTATAGACCGGGAGGTTGTAAATATTAAGATACAATCTCTTTTAGGTAACAGACTGTAAGTTAAAGGTAATCGTTTAATGTGTGTGTAGTTTGCACTATACCAGCTTGACTTTGGCAGCACCGCGAATCAATACATATACATTATTTGTATGCTCAACGGCTCTCTCAGGGATGTAAAATTGGCCCAATGAACTATCATGCTTGTTGTAAGCGGGGACATGTAGGCAGAAGCCGCGCTGGTTCAGTCATTAGAGTGCAGGACTCACCACCGAAAAGGTGCGGGTTCGAATCCTGCCATCGGATCGGCCCAAGTCAGCTACCGTGGTTTGTCCTTGGGCTAAACACCTCACCTCATTTACCTCAGCACTAATTAACCTGCTTGTAAGGCTTATAAGAAATGTTCTGAATAACAGTGAGTTGAAATTAAAACGTGTTTATTACGTACGTCATAACATCCCCTCAAAGAACTTCCCATGCACTTCTAGTCACTTTCTTTGTCTGACTGTCCAATTACTTAATGCTATTTTGACTTTACTATTTTGGTATGTTGTTTTGTGGATAATAACTGCTCTTCCATCCGCACCGAGGCTTTCAAAATCGTCAGCCTCTCAGCTAATCTTTCTATAACTGGGTTCAGCTAATATCACTAGGAGCTAAATCAGATCTGTTTGGAAGATACGGCAAAGATTGGATGCTGCGCTCCTTCAGGAAGTCTGTCATAACGGCGTATTTAACTCAGATATCGGTGCATCGATGGATGGCTTAGTAGTGTTCCAGAAATTTTGACAACACGATGGAGGCACAACAATGTCCAGTGTCACTGTCTGAGTCAGTACTGGCACAGCCGAACCTTAAGTTATGATTCTAAAACTAATTCATGTAATATTTTCCTGATAGCGCAAATATGTCGAACCATTTCCGGTTTTATCAATACGCTCTCAAATGTCAGCACAATGACTTCTACAGGATATAATATATAACGTAAACATAATAATTCCACTTTAATTACAGTTTTATATTACTACAAATACAACAATTAACATTACAATTCATCTACTATAAGGTATTGTCCATTTCATTTTCGGGGAGGGGCTGTGATTTTCTTTTTAGCTGAATAATTTATTTTTGTTTTCAAATAATATAATGGATAGAGTATGGAGTTATTTTTCTATAAATCAGAACAAGGTATTTCTTCAACTATCGACATACGGTCAGCCCCATGCACTAGACATTAAATTGTTGGTCCATAATCTAACTGCGGTACACCATGGCACGTATTACGATATGTTCAGGAATAACGCGGTATACCGTGTTACGCATCGCGGTATGTTGGAATACTATGGTATACTGTATTACGTATCACGGTATGTTCAGGAATACCTCGGTACAAAATTTTTCGTGGTAACAAGATCTGATGGAGCTTAAAGAATAAGCAGACTATGATTAACGAAAATTCGAATCTAGTCGCTATCAAATACTAGTAAATTATGAATATTTAAGTTGCAATCACAATCTCGCAACAAAAATTCATTACCCCACAGTAAAGCAACGCTAAACTGAGATTTCCCCATGAGCGGAAACATTACTGATGTGACAAACTTTTTAATACGTTAGCGATGCCACATACTTGTTAGTATCATGTTTTCAAATGTTTCCATGTAGGTGACAACTCGAAAAGTTATCAATAATTGACATCGATTTCTTCTTAGCGTGTTATAATTAAGTAGCAATTATCAACATCAAAACGTAAATAGATGTATACTTAATTCTGGACTGAAAAGTTACATATCAAGTTAGGGTTTTTTAATGTTCACTTGCAATCATCTTTAGTTTATATGACTTCAATGATCGATTCAAGATTCAACAACCAGCCACACCAAAAATTTTTAAGTCTTTAGGTGAAAACAAGATAAATGAAACTTTACGAATATAATGCAGGGAATATCTACAAGTAGATACACCGGTAAAATAAGGAAATAGCACAAGGTAACTCCAGATCCGCGTTGAAAATACTGTCGGAGCAGCAGGCAGGGTGAACCCTACAAATTGGTTTCGAGCAAGTTTTTCATAAAATAAATGTTCCTACAGAGGCTGAAAAAAAAGGTTAATAACGCTAAACCGAACCTCCTAACTTTTATTATTACCGTATAGTTTGAAAAACGAATAATAAATCGTTTGGTTTAGCTCATTTTTGTTATTTTATTTTTGATTTTTTTTGTTTTTATTTTTATAGTGCGTTTAGTTTACTCGCGGGTCACTCAATTTTTGTCATTCACCCTGCCTGCTGCTGTAATTAAATAATTATTATAAATATTATTAATATGGTTGTCATCGGAGAACCTCACTCTGCTAGATTAGCAAGAGAGCGACTAGAAGCAATTAAAAAATATTTACCTGTTCGTAATGCTGTCAAACGACAATTACAAGAACGACAAGAATCTCATGTTGAAATTGAAGAGGATACAAAACAATTATTTAAACCTATTACAGAGACAACTAAACCTCTTCTTCCTGTTTTAGAGAAAACCGCTGAGGCAACTGGAAAAATAGCAGAGAGAACAAAACAGACAAAAAGAATTTTACGTGAACTTCCAATAGAAATAGCTGCTGCTCAGTCACCGAGGGATATACCAGAATTAATTGAAGGTGATTTGAATGTTCTCTTTAAGGAACCGGAAAAACATGAAACATCAAAAAGAAAATATGAAAAAAAGCCAGTAACCAAACTTTCCAGACGGGGTCTTAATTACGCTAATTATGATCCTATTGAAGTCGCTGCTATAGGATATGTTAATCGTGATCTTTTTTTAGATCCGAATACTCCTGATATTCCAAGAAATAAATGGGTTTCTTTTATATTTAAAAACGTTAACAAAATAACCAAAATTACCCATAAAAATCAAGGTAGTTTTAAAAAATTTGAGGATGATGTTAAAGAATTTGAAAAGGAATTTATTAGTATAGGTGTCGAGAATATTGGACAGAGAAGAATATTGGAAGAAAAAATAAAAGAATATGAAAAAATAGAAGAAGAAAGAGAAAGATTTTATGAAGAACAACAATCATCTCCACCACTACCACAACAACCACCAGTAATACGAGCACCACCATCTCCACCACTACCACAACAATCATCATTATCATTACCACCGCCATTAAGATCATCACCACCAATGACAAGGGCAGCAGCAAAAAAAAATACAAGAAAGAGAAGGATCAAAATATTGGTCGCCAGCCTCACAGAAAATTCTTATAGAACAACGATCATCACCACCACGTGTACAAGAAACAAAAAAAGAACCATTAATACAACCACGACCACCATCACCACCACGACCACCATCACTATCAATACTAACTAAACCGAGATTAGGAAGACCACTGGGATTTGCTTCTTTTGAACCGGGGATGATGGAAAGATATAAAGAGGGGGAAAAGAGAGAAATAGAAAAAAGACTAAAATTCCTTAAAGAATTACTTGATAAATCTGATAAATAATGATGCATCTGGAGAACGTAAGAGAACATAAACAGTATATGATGGAACGATTATCAAAAGAAAGAGAGAATCATAAAAAAACAAAAAATACAAAAAAAAATAACAGAATATGAAGAATATGAAGAAAAACTGAATTCAGGTTTAGAAACACTTTCTACTGGAAGTGGTTTCTCTACTGGAGGTGATTTTACTCTATGTCCTAATAACGTCCTTGCCGATGTTGAACGACTAGAAATCCTCATCGGGGGAAAACGATCTGGTAATAATTCTCCAGAAATAATTAATGAAGCGGCCGATATCTGTAGACGGTTATTTACTGGCGGTATCATGGACGTTGATGTTTATCAGTCTCTTATTAATGAAATTGCCGATGACTACTACAGTGACTGAGTACGTAATTAAATACAATTACTATAATAAAATGATCGTACATAGTACTCAACGTGGACCAACTATGGTCAGGGTAATAAATTCAAGATTACCAGTATACAAAACAATATACGGAGATGGACTAGGTGATGTTGTTCAGGGTTTATTTAGAAGGATAGCCCCAAAAGCAATACCGATCGCAAAGCAACTGGGAATGAAAGCTATTGATGTTGTTCGTGAAAAAGGTATTGGTGCTATGGGTAATCTCGCTGGTAAAGCATTTTCAGCTATCAAAGATAGACTAGCACGATTAATACGACGAAAACCTCAACCTGTAAAATTATCTAGTACTGAAGTAATGCCTGCAAATGTCAGTAAAATAATAAATCAAGCTGCGAATCAAAAACTAGCGGAGTTGGCTGATGTACCATTATCAGAAAAAGAAAAAAATATAACCGCTAGTCTGATAGCAGGAAGTGGTCTCACTTCCCGAAGTGGTCTTCGTTTTAGATGATAATAATTATAATAAAGATGTTCAAGCGCATATCTGATCCAGCATTTGACATGGACGCACCAGTACTTAAAGATGAGTCTGTGCGTGATTATCAATATTATTCTTATGACGCTCGAATTCCAGATCAGCGTGGACGAATTGAACTGCAAGTTCAGGATACAAGTAAGTATTTCTTACCCGCTGAGGCTTTTATTGAGGTTGAAGGTGAAATTTTAAATAACGCTGCTCCTGCAGCACCAGTAGCATATGGAGACGATGTTAGTGTCGGTTTTGTTAATAATGGTATTATGGCGTTATTTGATAGTGCTACGTATATGATTGATGGTAAAAATATTGAATCAATTCAGAAAGAAGTTGACGTTGCAACGACAATACTTGGCCTTGCAAGATACAGCGACGATTATTCAAGATCGGCTGGCCCGTCAATGATGTTTGTAAAAGATACTTCTAATTCTCCAGAGTATCAACAATATGAAATAAGACGACCAAGAAATTTTGCTAGAAACGCCGATGCTGATGTACAAAGTATGATTATTAATGTAGATCCAGATTTTAACTTAGGATTTAGATCACGTCGAGCAATGTTGCGTGGTGGAAGAAGAGCATTTTCATGTGTCATTCCACTATCACATATATTTGGATTTTGCAGAAATGTCAGAAAAGTCATTTTCGGAGCTAAGCACACAGTTGTACTTGTACGAAAAGCAACCGACGATGATGCAATCTGGCGACCTGCTGGTACTGATCCTGGTAGAGTAGTATTAACCAAACTTTCATTGTGGATGCCAGTAATGACTCCAACAATACCTGAAGAAGAACGTCTACTCTCTTTTATGAATCAAGGTGGTAAATCAGCGTTGTCATGGTTAACAATGACCACAGATGCTGTTCAGAGTGCAATTAATGGTTTATTTACATGGCAAATAGCTTCTCAGCAAGGTGTTTCTGCGCCACGACATATATTTATTGCGCTTCAAGATGCTGCACGAGTAAACAGTCAAAATCTTAGCATTATGATATTTGACAATCTTGATGTTTCTGAGGTTTCATTAAGGATAAATGGACATCAAGAACCATCCGAAGATATATTACTGAATTTCGATCAAAATCATGTAGCACGTGCATATCACCGTCTGATGACGTTCATGGGACGTGATCAAAATGTTGATACTGGTTTACAAATATCACAACTGGATTTTACAACCTTATATCCGATTTATTACTTTTCGTTAGAACATTTAGATTTAACCAGACAGTCAGTAGTTGATATACATTTTCGAGCTCGTGTTAACAGAGATGTTGGAGCTATTGCCAATTATAGGGCAATTGCTGTCATACTCAGTGATAAATCAATGTTACTTGAAGGTGCTGGTGGACGAATGAGAGTCGTTGATGCTCCAGTAGAAAACATGTAATTAGATCGTTTATGAATATTATAATGTCATATCATCACGTTAATGTTAGTCTGACTCCTGGTCAGATTAAAAGGATACAATCAGCATCAAAAAATAATTGCGGATTAAAAATATCGCTAAAGAAAGATCAGATGAGCGGTTCAAATAAATTATCTCTTACAGAACGCCAGCATAAGCATTTCAATGAAGCCAAAAATCAAATAAAGGTATAAAACTTAATCTTTCTGCGGGTGCCATTAAAGATATCATTAAGACGGGTGGTATATTTCCACTTCTTGCTGCTATACCAGCATTAATAGCCGCTGCAGCCCCAGCTGTTGCAAAAGCAGCTGCATTAGGCGCTGTTGGAACTGCTGCTGGAATGGCATTAAAAAAAGCAACAGGAAAGGGAATTAAAAAAAAGGGAAGGGGTCTAAGATTACCAGGGACTCCACATTCATGGTACGGAAAAGGCCTAAGATTACCAGGGACAGTTTACTAATATCTCCTATGTCCAATTTTGATTTACTAGATGCTGCTAAAAAATTAAAAATAACAAACTTCAGAGGTGTTTTCATGCGCGATCAATTACCAAAACAACCAAATAACATTGAAACAGGTATTATTAATCTCGATGAAAATTCTGGTCCAAGCACACATTGGGTCGCTTATGCAATAGATCCACGTGGAATTATTTATTTTGATTCATATGGATTAGCTCCACCAAAAGAATTCTTAAAGTATATTAGCGGCTATCAAAGTACTCCAATATGGTATTCAACATTACCAACACAAACATTAACTGATCCACCAATATGTGGTCGAGAAGTACTTAACGTACTTGATGCTATATCAAAATCAACAAAACCACCCCACAAAGTTGTACATGAATATACTACGACGTCACATTTAAACAGATATTAGTAAATATAATGGTGGATATTTATGGAAGATCTTCTCGTGGTAAAGGTCATCAGCAAGCTGATTTATCTCGATCAGCTCAGAAATGAAATTGATGATTTATTAAACATAACCAGTGTGGATCAAAACGAAGTAGTTGTTTTTCAGGATAAGGAAGGACGATTAAAAACTAGTAATATACAACTACCAGATGTACTTATACAAGTTCCTAATACTGTTGTTAATAATATAGTTACTTTTACTGATCAGGGTAAAATACAAGATTCCGGTACGTCAGTCAGCGATTATATTAAGAAAGCTGGTGATTCATTTACAGGTTCAATTATTATGAATCAAAATAAAATTATAGACCTTGGAAACCCAACCGCAGATGCGGACGCCGCAACAAAGAAATATGTCGACGATCAAGAATCTAAGTACGTATTGGTCAACGGTGGCACAATGCGTGCATTTCTCAACATGAATAATAATGGTATTAATAATCTTAGAACACCAGAATATGATTTTGATGCTGCTACGAAAAAGTATGTCGATGATAAGGAAATTCCTATAACAACTTCGCTAGCTACAATCAATAATGAAATGACTACACTTAGTGCTACTTTTTCTAAACATTTAGAAACGTTCTTAAATTTTCGTAGAAATGTAAACAAATCCATTAAAGATTTTTTTGGTGATCCACCAACCGTTGAAATAAAACTAGCCGACATTAACACGAAACTCAATGATATTGTCAGTGGAATATCTAGTATTGTTCAAAAAACTAATCTGATTAAAATTCCACACGGACAAATTAAAAATATCGTATACACAGTAGCATCAGGATCATCAACATGGACACCACAAAATAAAACTATCAAATATACCGCAGAAGTCACTGGTATTTACAGGCTGTCCGTATTTAGTGATGAAAGATTTGTTATAATTAACAGATATCTATTGCGTCATTCAACTGATTTTCTCTCTGAAGTTGTATCTATAGTGTTAAGTAAAGATGTTGAAGAAACATTTATACTGAGAATAGATGATCAAACAATAACCTCAGTGCCTTGTTGGTGGCATCTGGAATTTGTGGCTGAAACACCGCAATTAGTCACTTAATATAACAATAATGGATCAACCTCAGTCTCGCATTGACGTTCAACGTTACAGATGCAATCAAGTATGTGAGCGTCTCACTAAACTAAATAATTTTATCGACTATTATAACACGAAAATAAAAAAATACAAAAGGCGTATAGTTGTCATCGATGTAGTTGTTTACTCGGTTTCTGCTGTTATTACTGGAACAGGATTATTATTATCAACATTGACGATGGCAGCACCTACTGTTATAACCATTATTGTTTCAGCATCAACGACTATTGCTGGAGTTCTCGGTATTATAACCAAAAAGATAGATACCTGTACAAATGCTAAATTGCACGATTATATGATTAAATTACATACAGTGGCAGATGCATGTTCTAAACTATCTTTGTACATTTCTTCGTGTGTTAGTGATGGTGAAATATCCGATACTGAATTCGCGATGATTATGAAAACCTATGATGACACTTTTAAGGTGATCGCTAATGATTTTAACGAATTAAATAACAACAATAATAATAATGACAGACAAGGAGTTACTTCAGCAGATCGTCATTAATACAACTCCGTCAAAAACTACTATGATATCGTTAAGTTCGACCAATCCGGAATTTAGTGTCAATTTTCCAACCGCAATTCCTGCAAAAGAAATAGCATTAGCACAATTGCGAGTTTATTATAGCTGGCCAAATATTAGATCAAAATCATTTGGTGGACTACAGCCAAATAATTCATTAGTATTTGCGAATAAGAATAAACCGGATGGAAGTCCTGATTGGCAAGTTGTTGCTATTCCAACGGGCAGTTATCAAATAGAACAGATTAATGATGAGCTCCAGCGCAGAATTAAATCTATTACAGGAAAAGAATCAAAAATAGCAATTACTGTCTACCAACCAACACTATCTGCGGTTATTGAAATAAATTCCCCTGATTACTCTGTAGACATTTATCAAAGTTCGATTAGATCAGTATTAGGATGGCCTGAAGATCCACCGGTTTATCAAGGACCACCAGAACCACAGAGATCTGATTTCGTCGTAGATGTTAAAAAATTTATAAAATTTCCAGAATATCGAACAGAAAAAAAATGCTTATCCATGGCGACGATATTTTGGTGATGGAGTTATACATTATATAGATAAAACAGAAACCCATTTTACAAAAATAGTTGATGGTAAAAAAGGTAAAATAATAATACTTGATGTTGATGAAATAAATTCATATGCTAGTACAATTAAGTCTGAACACGGACGTGTACTTAATGATCTAAGAAATTTATTTTCCAGCATTAATGTTTCGTACAGCGAAGATTTAAAAAATCAAATAATTGAAGCAATACAACATTTGAATCAAGTTGCTTCAGACCTAGAGTTCATGAATGATATTATTGTTAACAGAGAAAAAAAATTAGTGAACATAGCAGCAGATAAACGCTATAGAGGGTTGTATATAGTTAATGAAGACAGTCCATCTCAGGGTGTTAGACTAAATCTTCTGTTCACAACAGTATTTCTAAAACATTTCGGAATTACGGGAGAACAACTATCAACATTTATAATTCCTGGATTTAACTCTGAAGAGCTAAAGAAATCAGTTAATGATCTTATTGATGAACACTTTAAAAGAATATGTGATTCATGGAAAAAATTAATACCCACACCAACTATTCTTAAATATAATAATGATCCACATGGTGGAGGTCGCCATATCTCACCTGGTATTGTTAATATAACATCTACGATCGCGGTCAATCTGCTATGTGACGTAATTGATGACAGTTATCAAGTAGATCTTTCAAAATCTAACCAGGCACAACAGGGGTATATACTATATTCATTTAGCCCTAAAGATCCGCCAGGGTGGTTAATTGTATCTGAACCAATTAACCCCGTGTACCTGCGAGTTCATAATCCATTTCTGACAAGAATAAATTTCAAACTCACTGACCAGGCAGGAAACATTTTGGATCTAAGACAAGAGTCTCTTAATATTAATTTGTATATACGCTCGTAGAACGTCTGAGTAAATGATCAGGGGTAAAAAAATAATCTGATGAGTAAATACATGAATAATAATCAATTTCTATGATTAAAGTAATTGTATATATAATAAAGCGAGATAACTCGGCTATCTCTCTCTCTGCGGAGTAAATTGAACGATTATTTCCCTTACTACTACGTCGTTACCTGTACAAACCCAGTTGTATATACGTGTATAGCGTATTAGTCCGTCTGTCTGTTACCTTAACGAACTATAACTTATACGTGTAATTATTTTATGAATTTTGAAAAACTGAAGTACAGTTTTACATTTCTATTAGTAATACAAGTTCTGTGAGACAGCGCAAATATTATATATATATATATATATATATATATATATATATATATATATATATATATATATATATATATATATATATATATATATATACTTAAATTTAACTGTATTATTGATAAGAGAGCGATGGCCGAAGTGGTAAGACGGTTGGACGTAGATCGAAGTTGTGCAGACTCTCGTGTGTTCGAGTCTCCAAAAATGCTAAAGATATTATCTTGCATTTGGCGACTGATGCTATTTAATTGGGGGAACCAGGAGAATTTCCTCGATATCCAACAGACAAAATACACTCTCCTATCATACACCCTTGAGGGGTGTACCTTTTACACTCCCGGGGTTTTGTATGGGGGGAGAGTGTACAAAATCTGTTGGACGTAGACAAGATTCCCCCGTCATCACCATTTGTATATATTCATATTCATACAATCATATATCATTAGGATAAGTTTATGTGTTTGTGCCGTCCATTAGGATAAGTTTAGGATAAGTTTATGTGTTGTGTTTGTGTCGTCAATAAAAATTACGGATTACCCTCTGAACTTTCTAGGATGTTGTTTGACAACCTAGGAGTTCAAATGGGGGTTGAGTCTGTATAAATGTGTTTCGTCTAATTTCGAATATCCTCTGAGCTTTCTAGGATGTTGTTTGACAACCTAGGAGTTCACATGGGGATATTTCAAATGCCCCTGAGCTTGCTAGAATGTTGTTTGGCAATCTAGGAGCTCATATGGGGTTATGTTGTGATTATATGTTTTGTGAATATTTTTTATTTTAAAGAAATAATTATTATATAATGAACCAAGAAAACATTAATGATATTATTTCTGCTATTAAAAAATTAAAACATAACGGAATAAATCTATCTGATAATCTCGATCATGAAAAAATATTATGTGATGATGAAATATTAAAACAAAGAAAAATTGACAATAAATACACATTACCATCCAATTATAAATTTATAAAATCAATTTATCAGTCTATGTTAGAATCATTGGCGGTGGTAAATGAAAAACAAGTAAAGCTATTTGCGCCTCTTGCACGTTCGATCGAAAATATTAGATCCGAACTATCTCGTGAATACGAGAAAAAGAAGATCGTGGATAATCGTGTAAGGCAATTAAGAAAGATTATGTTATTTGATTCTGTCAAAAGTGAAAGTGACACTGAGAGCAGCGACGGTGAAGATACCCATGGTAAAATATAGAGTCGAACTATATACAATTTATTTATTAGGAAGACAGAATTAGATATATTCAAATATTACCCGCTGATCATATGTTTTCGAAAATGCAGATTTGTATATTTTATTTGCGACAAATTGTACTGATTGTGAATGTATGCCAAAATATTTTGCAGCCGCATTAATTGAGGGGAAAGTTATTTCTTGGCCTGTCTGTATATTTATGGATATAACCGACCTTGGGATTTTGGGATATTTTCCAGTATTTCCACGTGCAGCATTCTGACTTTGTGTAATAGCCTGCAGGTTAGATAACCGATTATTTTTGGGATCTCCATCAATGTGATCAACTACAAGTCCATTTTCAACTACTCCATGAAAACATTCAAATACGAATCTACTTGATAAGTATTTTTTTCCCTTAGCAACACTAAATCTAAAATAACCAAGATTATCAAGACTACCAACCGATTTCATTAATATGCAGTGTCTGATTACACCATCTCGTGATGCTTCATAATTTGTATATACTGGATGTTTCGCAAATTCGTATTTATTACGAAATGCTTCTTTTCTTAATTATCTTATAATATCATTGTCGATCATTTCATCATAAGTCTGATTTGTCTGAGTCATTTTATATATATAATATTATTTGTCTAAATCATTGTTTTGAAATCTAACCAGATAATCTTCTTCTGTCTTTATAGGAGAGTCAGTGTTATTTTTTTGTCATAATATCGTTTTAGTTCTCTATATTTTTTTCCGCCACATTTTAGACACAATTGAGTTTTTCCTCTGACTCCAACACCACATTGAATACACGGTATTGGTCCTGTACTTCCATTTTTGATATTTTGCATATGGTAGTAGCAGTATTTGTTTACACACGATTTATTACAAAGAGAAGTATATCCAATTCTGAGCCAAGCACATTTGTTCTTTGTTTCAATCATTATATATACTAAAATTTTAATTTAAATATTTGTTTTAATTATATGGAGGAATTATCCATGATTGAAACTAAAAAAGCCAGATTTGATCTTGACAGACTATCAGAATATAAATATAGTACTTTGATGCAAGATCTGGCATTAACCGATGAGGATGTAACCGAACGTATTCGTGAAGCAAAAAATGAATTTCGTGACGATGGCGCTGCTTATGTATGGTCAACATTCAGAGTCGGAAATGTTACTAATATGATGAATGATGAACGAGGAAAAGTAATTATTAATCACCTTGATGATCAAAAATATTTTATTTTAATAAAATTTATTGCAAATACAGAAGAAGATATTTGGATTATTCGTGACAAGCGCGATCCAGTACGCATACAGTCAGGAAATAATATTGTTCTCTTAAATAATAAATCTAAGCCAGGAATACTGACTGGTGTTGATAAGGTATATTATGAACGTGCATATCCAGTTACTGCAGTTGTATATGCAATATATCCGCTGAATAATAAACCTGACGTCGGGGATCTAAAGCCTATGAAGCTGTCAGAGTCAAGAATAAACTGTGTAGCTGAACGAGTTACAGAACATTTTACAAACGCGATACGTGGTAATGGTTTAACAGATTTAAGGCGTAAAAAAATATGTATGTGGGCAGAATCAGTTAAAGATACCGGAGCGTCTATCAAAGATGTCGCTGAACTAGAAAAAAAATAAAATTCCCAATAACAGTAAAAACGTTAACCGGAGAGATTTTATATAAATCAAAATATGAATCAAGAGGAGCTTCTATAAATATTATTGATCATAATTCGCATGCGTGGACCTCAGCAGTAACAATATTTCCACGAGATAGAGCGGTTAAATTTTATGATGGTCATATATTTGATTTTATCAAAAATATCAGCAAAAGTGACCCTGTGTCCGTTTGGTTATTTCAAAGTTCAGAATATGATCATTACGATCAATTTGTACGACCTAATGGTGATATTTACCGTATAGAATCTCTTAATGTAGAAATGGAAAATCTTGTGCTGAAATATACTTCAGACGATGTCAAAGTTAGACTATTATTAAATAATTGTTTTACTGTTCCATCTGTAGCGGCTCATTTCGCTCAGGAGAAAAATTTATAGAAACCAACACGATCGGAATTTCTTGAAGACGTTCATAAAAGTTGCGTAGAATATGGACACGGAGGATTATGGAATACTAAATATAAGTGTAATGACGTTATATCTGTTGATATGGTAGCGTGTTATCCCGGAAGTTTTCTTGGATACGGAGAATGTTCTGAATACTTTAAGAGATTCGGACATCCATCACACGAGATGACCAGGGTTGCGATAAACGGACATTTACCAGATTTTGATTTAACCGGATTTGCTCATGTAGAATCATTCGAGTTTGCAGAATATCTCCATCCGATTACTTATATTTGGTTTGGAAGACATTTTTTAGAAAAATGTTGGGTTCCAATAGTACTATTGCGATATATACTTGATGCTGGAATTTTAATATCTTTACAGGTGAGTGAGGCGATTATATCATATAGTCCACAGAAGCAAGTTTGGTTACCAGAACCAAATAGATTTAATATTGATGATGCCAGGAAAGAATTTCCTGATCTTAATGAAGATGATATTATTAAAATTACTAATAATATACGTAAATGCAGAGACGAGCACGATGAAAAACTTGCAAAAGATCTTGGTAGAAAGATAATTGGTAAATTTACTCAAGGAGGAGCCTATGATCATAAAAGACACTGTACAAGATTGATTATGGACGATGCTGAACTCGATTTTATAATAGCTGATACAACGGAAAAAAACACATTTATAAATCGGAGTAATGCTTATTTGTCAGACGGAACCAAACTAGGTACAATTGTGAGTTATCTTGATGGTGACTCACCGCAATTTACTCATTTAAGATCATCTATGTTGGCATATGTTTCTATAAATCTATTGTCTATGATAAATAGATTTCCTCGTGATGCTGTCAGAGTCGCCACGGATTCGTTTTATATAAATAAAAAATATACGGGTTTGTTAAAACCGCTACTTGGTAATGGTGAATGGGGGTCATGGAGAATAAAACAAGAAAATATACTTAGCTATTCTGAATCTGCCGACGTTGAAATTAGGGAAATATATCACAAAAATAATATTCAAATATCAAAGTCATCAGCACCATCTGTATATGATCCTGTGGTTAGACATAAAACTGTTTATCTTAACGGATGCGGTGGTTCAGGTAAAACAACTCGTGTGATTAAATTATTCATGAATAATAATTCAGATATAATTGTTTTGACACCGACACATAAACTCGCCAGAGATAAAAGAGCGAGGAGTAAAATCGTGTACTTATCATAGTTTCTTTAGATGGTGTGGAGACACATGGACTCCTGAGCGAATGGGTGAGAAATATATACCTAAATATATTATATGGGACGAGATATGCACGGTGTCGTTAGAAATATTAAAAACATTTCTTGAATGGCTATTGACGAAAAATACTGCTATAATAATGTGCGGTGATCATGGTCAACCACCACCTTTTATTGGACAGTCTCCACATGAATGGCTGAAGAATAACGTAGATTATTATGAGGAAATAAATGACGACCATAGAGCTATTGATGAACCGCTGAAGGAATTTAAAAGATTAATCAGACTACAACCAGACAGAGTACAATGTGAAATAATGCGAGGAGTAATTCCAGAGACTTCTATGAGTGATTTTCTAAATTTATGGAATCCCGCTGATTTAATAGTTGCAAGTAGAAAGATAGTTCGTGATGAACTACAGGATAAATTATTTATGTTACATAAAGAAAAGTTTTTAGATCTACCTGTACCTTTGTGTTATCGCCCAACAGATACTCGACGACAGAATATTGATGTTGAAATTCCTGGTGGTGGAATACAGAATCTTGTCTTGAATGATATTGTTTTAGTCGATATTAATGTCGTTGAGAATGCGCTTAATATGAATAAATCACCGTGGACGTTAGGATACGCTATAACTATTCACTCATCACAGGGGTTAACTATTTCTGATACATATATCTGGATTATAGATGATCGGATTGAATGGTCGAATTTAGTCTATCTCGCAGTTTCTAGAGTCAGACGAATATCTCAACTACATAGGGTTATTATGAATTTTACAGAAAATAATGATCAAACTATTAATAATGACGTAATAAGAAAAAACTATCTGGTTATAAGCAGTGCGATAAAAAAAATCAGCGTGACTTTGATATTGATGTTGAATTTATCATAAAACTAAAATAACTACAGAATAATAATTGTGCAAGTTGTAACTGTAATATGTTATGGCAATATTCGAATAATAATCCAAGACAATTTACCGTAGACAGAATTAATAGTGATCTTGGTCATACACGTGATAATGTGATGCTGACTTGTCTTGAATGTAATCGACGTAGAGGTTCTGGTTATGTAATTGTATGTGGTGGTAATTGTGTGTCTTTAGGAATTACCTGTAATTGTTCACGTACAAATCCACGTTGAGGGGCTGTAGAATCTAGTCTGTATATTGGAGGTCTACCAGTGGATCTAACTACACTAGAAATTGTATGTGTAGTCACGCTCCAGATAGGATCAGTTGCTCTTTTTTTACCACCTTCAAGTTCGCCAGGTTCATATAAATATCTTACAGTTACATTACCTAATACTGGTTGAGGTTGATGTATGTCATTGGTACGGGGTATATATTTTTTTATGATCGCAATAGAAGGTTTCATGGAAGTTGAACGAGTAATTTCATTATTTAATGCAGCTATCACATTTGGTAACCTTGCAACCCATTCACGAGATCGCTCACCGGATTTAAAGTCAGTAGATATCTCTTTTGCATATTGGTATCCAAATAACCGCTCAGCAAGTGTTCGATTAAATCGTTCAACGATTGCCTGATCACGATGAATTTCAGTATGTCCTCGTCTGATTTTAACGTTATGTTTCTTCATCAACGATGATACTGTACCAAGAAATTCTTTGCCCGGATCAACTTGTAATAACTGTGGCCATCGCAAAGGTCCTCGCTGATAAATTCGTTCAAACGCAGATGAAACTTCAAACGCTGTCTTTGTTGATAATGGTTCAGCTTCTTTATATCTACTTGCAACGTCAACGACAGTTAATGCGTATTTGTATGTGCGTGATTGACGTTTACCAATTTTAATGGTATCGTGTGGTAAAAATAAAATATCTGCTTGATGAACCTCATTAGGGACGCTGACATCAAAATGTGCATATTGAATTTTTTTAGGTGGTGGTAGATAAATTTGCCATATTGCCTGTCGTGCTAACCAAGCTGCAGCAACAGAACGTGAGACTTTTGCTGCTTCAGATAATTTACTAATAGCTGATCTACCTCTCCAATATCCTCTTGGGCTATAATAAATGGATTCCATTATAATATTTATATAATTAATTACCAGCCCCTAACATTATTTTACTTTTCATGGCAGATTTTACTAGAAAACTAGCTAATTTATCTCTGACAGATTTATTAGGTATAGAATTTAATGCATGAATCAATTTTACATCTGCGAGATGCCTTTGTTGTAAATCTTTACTTTTATACGCAACATCATGAACATGACACGCTTTATCAATCTTATTTACTGGATGCTCTCCTGGTCTTGGTTGATCTTGATTATCAAGTCGGATATCAAGTCGGGTTCCAGGACCACAATAATTATATCCTGGTAAGTGTTTCTCACCGGGGTATTTAGCCCACGGAGTTCCTGGTAATTTTCCTAATAAAGCGGCTATATCTCCACCTGTCTTTGTTTTAACAAATTTGTATTTCTTCGTGCCACATTTTACACATTTGCCTGTCAGAGCACGTCGTTTATTCTTCGTTGTTATTGTAGTTAGTTCAGCAGTGGGTGTAGGAATTTTACACCGAACACAATATAGATCCATATTATTTATTATATGGATATAATTGACTTTTCGGCGACACGAAAACAGGAGCCAGTGAAGCATCACCCAGCATTACCAAATTCGATAAGGATGATTATAATAGGTCCATCTGGATCGGGTAAAACACAATTATTATTAAATTTAATAATGCGGTGGTTAAAATGGAGTAAATTGTATTTAGTAGCACCATCTGTAGATGATCAACACTGTTACGAAGTACTTAAAGATTTTAATGAAAATGCAAAATTGCTGAATGAAGACGGTGATGATGTGGTTGATTTTATCACCGATATTGATGAAGCCCCATCTGTAGATGACCTAGATGGATTTATTAATAATTTAGTGGTGTACGATGATGTTATGTTGGACAGACAAACAAATCCAGCTAGAATATTTTCTCGAGGTAGACACAAGAATACAGATGTTTATGTTACACAAAGATATACACAAATACCTAAAGTGATCAGAGACAACTGCAATATTTTAGTAATGTTTAATGGAGTAGATAATTATACTTTACAGAATATTTATTATACTTGGCGTTCAGGGGATATGGATATGATGAAGTTCAAAAACTTTTTTGCTCAAGCACAAGCTGTTCCGTTTGGATTTATTACAATAAATTTACATGATCCAAGATCCAGATATCGTATAGGTCTAGATAAAATCTTTGGTTAATTTACAGCAGCAGGCAGGGTGAATGACAAAAATTAAGTGACCCGGCGAGTAAACTAAACGCATTATAACAGAAAAAACAAAAAGTCAAAACTAAAATAATAAAAATGAGCTAACCCAAACGATTTATTATTCGTTTTTCAAACTATACGGTAATAATAAAAGTTAGGAGGTTCGGTTTAGCGTTATTGACCTTATTTTTCAGCCCCTGTAGGAACCTTTAGTTTTGTAAAATAAGGTCTCGTACAAAGTGGTCTGTTCACCCTGCCTGCTGCTGTTGTTTACCTGAAAAAAATTAGTCATTCCTACCTTAATATCCGAAGGTGAATTAGTCATATTGTTGTGTTCAGTTATAGTTTGGGTGGATTTATTTATTTAAGTTATTCACTGGAATTACAAAGTGCGCAATAATACTTCTTTATGTCTAAATCATTAATTTAAAAATATAGTGAATTCAGTCAAGGATATTTTGGATTATATTATTGTGATACATCAAAAGAATGTTAAAACATATCCACATTTCAGGCCATTTGAATACTAGCACATTCGAGACTACAGTTACATCAGCACATTCAAGATTCAAGATTCGAATTTATTTGGAACATCATTATAATTCAATTGGAAATCTATACATTTGGACTTGTGATACAAATGACTATTTGGAATTTAATTCACAATACTGTAAGTTCTTTATAAAGTTTTACTTTGTATTCTAGGGAAATAAATTATTTGTTGAATTTTACAAAACTTGTTGGTTTTCGCCCCTTTTCTGTTGCATAGTTTAAGACCATAGAGTTGTAACATACATACATACATACATACATACATACATACATACATACATACATACATACATACATACATACATACATGTATTCTTATCATGTTTAGAGTGAATTATAGCAACGTTTACATGTTCGTACTGTGCGAGTATCAATCTAAACCGCCTCATATGTATCAACTGGGTCTTGGAGCAGCAAACATTAGCCCGACTTGCTTCATTGATCGTACGTTAAAACAAATGATTGTGTGGCACATGTAGCAGGCTATCATATGTATTGAATATATCCTGGAACATTCTGAATACTTCTCTTCTAATTATGACCCACACAACGTATAAAAAAATTGCGTCCAAGAGGTCAAGTCCAGTCCGCCATGTCAACGAGTCAAATCCATGGGTCAAATCAAATCAATATTTTTTTTTACTGTGCCGTCAGTATTTTATAATTCAGCAGTCTACGAATAAGACACTTGTAATATTATTTAAAATTGTTTCCCTAGGGACTACAGCAATAATGATTATCCCTCTTACCCCTTTCAGTCGACGATTGATCTATCTATAAAAATTATAAATAGAAACAAGGAGAAAAAGATAGAAGAGATATATACACAATACACAGACAGACAGACAGATAAATAGATAGATAGATAGATAGATGGATGCATGGATGGATGGACGGACGGACGGACAGACAGACAGACAGATAGATAGATAGATAGATAGATAGATAGATAGATAGATAGATAGATAGATAAACACTGACCATAATGGAATGGGATGCATGCCAAAATTTACCACCCCACCCCACAAAAAAATTCCCAAGCTATTGGATTTATCAAATAGTAAGCTGTATTCAGTGTAAAGTAATTCGTCACATCCGTTTTCAATGAAGATACTTTTATACCAGAAATACACATTGCTTGAACAAAATATCATTCCCCGATACATTCATCGGCTCACATTTTTGGACGTTTCCAAACTGTTGTAAAGAAATTATATTTACAATGCAAACCTCAAGTTGTCCGTAAACTGCATTTTGTAATAATCTAATGCTGTTAATCACATTGGATATATTAAGTTATAATTTTGGAGTACTGTCAAATTAATGCATATATTTTTTATTTAAAACTCAATTAAATGTAACCTAAAACAAATAAAGATATAACCACAATACTAAATTTTTAGATTATTATGAATAAAAGAAACCAAAAATTACTTAGATTATTGTTATATATTATCTAGATTTATGCATCAAAGTGCGCAGTTTCTTAAATCACTGTTATGAGTAATAGATGTCTGAAATGTACTTAAATTATTGTATAGATGTCTTAAATTGCTTACATCAATGTATTTAAGTCTTAAGTTACTTAGATTATTGTATAGATGTCTCAAATTCCTTCGATCAATGTATTTAAGTCTTCTATTACTTTAATTATTGTATAGATATCTTAAATTGCTTGGATCATTGTATTTAAGTCTTAAATTACTTAGATTATTGTATAGATGTCTCAAATTGCTTAGATCAATTTATTTAAGTCTTAAATTACCAATTATTGTATAGATGTCTTAAATTGCTTAGATCAATGTATTTAAGTCTGAAATTACTTAGGTTATTGTATAGATAACTTAAATTGCTTAGATCAATGTATTTAAGTCTTAAATTACTTAAATGATTGTATAGATGTCTTATATTGCTTAGATCAATGTATTTAAGTCTTAAATTACTTAAATTATTGCATAGATGTCTTAAATTGCTTCGATCAATGTATTTAAGTCTTAAATTACTTAAATTATTGTACAGATATCTTAAGTTGCTTATATCAATGTATTTAAGTCTTAAATTACTTAAATTATTGTATAGATGTCTTAAATTGCTTAGATCAATGTATTTAAGTCTTATATTACTTTAATTATTGCACAGATATCTTAAGTTGCTTAGATCAATGTATTTAGGTCTTAAATTACTTAAATTATTGTATAGATGTCTTAAATTGCTTAGATCAATGTATTTAAGTCTTCAGTTACTTAGATTATTGTATAGACTCATTGGTAAGACTCAATTTGGACTTAGGAAATGTTGCGCCACTCGAGAAGCTTTGGTTGTAGTGAGAATCCTTTGTGAGCGTAATCAAGAATACAACGAGGATATTTAATTCGTTTTGTGGACTTTGAAAAGGCTTTTAATATAGTAATCTTTGTTAAACTGTTGGAGATGCTCAAGATCAGATTTCACTGGAGAGACACGAGACTCATCAGCAATCTCCACATGCAGTAGAAGCTGTAATTAGAGAAGGAGAGGTTAATTCAGAAACAAGATTGATAGAAGGTGGAGTCAGGCAGGGATGCTTGTTATCAACCTTACTATTCTCTATATATGGAGAAATGATGAGAGTGGAGGAGATGGAAAAAATAGAAGAGTTGAGTTGGAGGACAACTGGTGAAGGATGCAAGATTTGCAGATGACCAATGTATAGTTTTCGGGTCAGAACATGGCTTATAAGGACAACTGGACTCCTCTAACAGAAACTGCAAGCATAATGTGAAAAAGTTCATGAGAGTATGTAGACGGGGAAACAAGCATCTCAATATCACAATTGATTTTGATCAAGCTGAACAAGTGAGATATCTGGTCTCTTTTAAGATGGAACGTGTGAAGAAGGGGTAAAAACAAATATTTGAATGGAAAAGAAAGAATTACATACGCAGAAAATTAGGAAAGATTTGAAAAAGAAGATTGTCAATATCCTGGTATATGGATCAGAATAGTGAACTCTTAGGAAGGAAGAAAGCAGAAGGTCAGAAGCTTTGATGTGTGGATTTGAAGACTCATGCAGAAGGTCAGCTGGAATGATGGGAAAACAAATGTAGAGGTGCTAAGTGTAAGAGGTGAAAAGAGAAGATTGTTGCAAGTAATTTTAGAGAGGATGAAAAGATGGATGTGACTCTTTTGAGAGGCGAACAACTATTGAGAAAAGCAATAGAAGAGAGAATGTATGGAAAGCGATCATGAGAGAAACCAAGATTTATTCATCTGGATGACCTTAATGATAGACAGCCATATGAAGTGATTTGAAGAGAACAATAGACAAAAATGGATGCCTCAGACATGCATTATTGTATAAACTAATGAATGAAATGATTTGTAATGAAATATTAAATTAGTTAGATCATTGTAATGAGTTAAACCTTGAATTATTTAGAGTATTGTATGAAAAGTCTTAAAATACCTGGGCTGTTATTCGGATTCTTCAGATTATATAAATATTTCCTAAAATTATCGACAGGTCTAATTGCAACTTCAAATAAAAGTATTTGTAAAATCTAGCTTTTACATACTGACTTGCAAACCCTAGACATCTGAGTTTCAGTAGCTTATGGGTCTTGTTGGTCGTAATGGACGCCAATTAGAAAATTCCCCAGACCTAATAGTAGTTTCAGTTTAGATGGAAAACGGTTGGAAATTAGATGATTGATAAAAAGCGTTTGATGTTGGAAAATATGGAAATTCGTATGAAAACCTCGTTAACTGTTTTGAAACCAGAAATCTCTGGGAACAGAAAAATAAAACTATTTGCAAATAAACGTATATGTTTAGAGAAATTGGCAAGAGGGGAAATACTTCATTTAAATTTGAATCGCTAATTTGTAAATCATATCGTCTTCCGTACAGAAGCATTATAATTAGCTCTCCTTCAAACGCCCCGTACGCTCTAAATAGTTAAAGCTAGAGCTAGATAACACGAACTTTTTATTCCGCGGTATTTCTGAACATACCGCGATAGGTACCAAGGAATATTTCAATTTGTATTAGACACAAAATTTAGAATTCCGGGGCAAAGGGGCCTAACTCGTGTTTTTGTGTCTTTTTTAAATTTCCGCCTCTGAAAAGGTGAAAATATATCTTGCTCTGATTAATAGCCAAATAACACAAAATTATATCCGTTTTATTATTCCAAGAAAAAATATCTTGAGATGGAAAAAAATAAAATATCTCAGCTCAAAAGACAATTCGCAGCCCCTTTCCTCCAACCCTAAGATTAAATGGTCGGTACCATTTTGTTAGATAATTTGCTATGTGGATGTTAATTATTGTATATTTATTAATCGAAACTGTAACTAAATTGGGATGATTAAAATTACACTATAGCAGATATTGTGAATGGCATTGTGCTGATAAAAATAGGAAGTGTTGACACCGACGCCTACAGTTTATAAGCTAAACTGTTGATATATTAGATAGGGAAACTTTGAGTGTTATACTATCAGCCGTTTAATATATTACTCAAAGAATTCAAGTAAAGATAAACTACACTTTGCTGAACAAATGAGAAAATATTTAGTGGACTTGAGAAATTACGTAAAGTTAAAAAACAGAAAAGAAGTGCATTCCTAAAATCCTTACGATGATTGGCAGTCTTGCAAAGTAGTGTGTGTACTTAACACATTACGCTGGTAAATAACTAAGAAATGACAGGGTTTTTTAATAAAAAAAATTCGACATTTTTTGCAAAAGTTAAATTTCGCAAATTAATGTTCAAAATTAATTTTTAATAAAAAAAATTCGACATTTTTTGCAAAAGTTAAATTTCGCAAATTAATGTTCAAAATTAATTTGTGGCAAATATAAGTTTGTAAAAACAAGGTATTGAATTATTTTGCCATGAAAAATGAAAACCTGCTGCTAAAAGCATTAACTATGTAGCCAGATTATTCTGGAGTTTCCTTACATTTCGTACTGACGTAAACTACTGAAGTACCGGTACAGTAAAAGAGTACTGAGGTACGTACCACCGGAAAAAAGTACAGCGATAAACCGGTATACCACGCACCTCTAGCTAAGGAAGTGACCTACGAAACATGTCTGTCACGATCGATTGAATAAAGCACATTAATTACTAAAAGAAGTGACTACATCTATAAACTGATAATTCAGAACTGTCTCGCCAATTGTATCTAATTTTTGGGGCTTTTTGTTATATCACAGTTGCAACGGCAACCTTGAACATCATCAGTGGGTCGCATGAACATGACGTATATAATGTATATATATTCACGAGCAGTGTTAATTGAACGCATATATTTAACATTTGCCTGCTAAACTATTTTAATAGCGTATATTGAAATTTTCTTTACTGTCATATTATCTTTTGGCTAAAGATAAACATTGGGCAAAACTATGCCTGTCCAAAGCCACATTAACAACAGCGGAGAGAATATTTTTATTTCTTGGAGGGAAGCAGCAGAGAGGGTGAACCCTACAACTTTGTAGAGACCTTATTTTTGAAAATTAAGGGTTCCCTGAAAAAAAAAAGAAGTTTTTGTCTTAATACTTCTTTAATTGACCAGATTTTTTTCACAATCTGGTCACATACGTATGTCCTTCACTCTCTCTGCTGCTATAAATTAAACAGCCAGTATAGATATTATCAATAATGAGTATTGGAGAACCACACTCAGCTAAATTAGCTCGAGAGCGACTAGAGGCAATTAAAAAATATCTACCTGTTCGTGATTCTGTTAAGCAACAACTACAATCGCGTCAGGAATATCAAGTTGAATTTGAGGAGGATACAAAAAAATTATTTAAACCTATCACTGAGACCACTAAAGGTATTCTACCTGTGTTGGAGAAAACCGCTGAAGCAACTGGAAAAATAGCAAGAAGAACAAAAAAGACAAAAGAAATTTTACGTGAACTTCCAGCCGAAATAGCTGCTGCGATGCCAGTCCCGGAAATACTTGAGGATGAAGATCAACCTGAAGGTGCCGAAGCACTAGCCAAACCAAAATCAGTAGTTCTAAGTACTGCTGAATTGATAAATAAATTTGATGAAGAAACTATTAAGGTAATTAATAAAATGAACCGAGATGAACTAGTTGAGTTTGCTGTGGATGGTTTTAGTCAAAGAAATAAATTAATCAAACCTGAACACGCTAAAGATATTAAAAACAGTGAACAATGGCAAAAATATTTATATCGTATTCGTATGAATGTTGAACAAGCTAGAGATAATGATCCATTATATCAGGGTTATGTTAGTGAAATTGATAATTTAATTCACTTAAGAAGAGAGGAGAAAAAACAACAAAAACAACAAAAACAACAAGAACGACAACAAAAACAACAAGAACGAAAGAAACAAAAACCTTCAAAACAAAAAACACCAAAATCATTTGAGCAATCACTTCGTGATTATCCAGAATTACCATCATCACCACGACTACAACAAGAACGACAACAACGAGAACAACAACGAGAACAAGAACGACAACAACGAGAACAAGAACGAAAACAAGAACAAGAACAACGACTACAACAAAAACTGCAACAAATAGAACAAAAACAAAAACGATTGCAATCATCACAACAACCAATTGAAGAAGAGGAAGAAGTATTTCAAGACGCTCCAGGCGCGACTGGAAGTGGTTTAGGAAGTGGTCTTATTACTTGTCCCAATAACGTTCTTGCTGATGTCGATCGATTAGAAATCCTCATCGGAGGAAAAAGAGCTGGTAATAATTCTCCAGAAATCATTAATGAAGTAGCTGATATTTGTAAACGATTATTTAGTGGCGGCATCATGGATATTAATGTATATCGATCTCTCATTAATGAAATCGCCGACGATTATTACAGTGATTAAGTATGTAATTAGTGATAAAAACAGTTAATAATAAAATGATCGTGCATGGTACTCAACGTGGACCTACCATGGTCAGGGTAATAAACTCTCGATTACCGGTATACAAAACGACCTACGGAGATGGATTAGGTGATGTTATTCAGGGTCTGTTTAGGAGGATAGCCCCAAAAGCAATACCGATTGCAAAGCAGCTGGGAATGAAAGCTATTGATGTTGTTCGTGAAAAAGGTATAGGTGCTGTTGGTAATCTCGCTAGCAAAGCATTCTCAGCGATCAAAGATAGACTATCACGATTAATATGCAGACCGACCCGACCTGTGAAATTGCCCAGCACTGAAGTGATGCCCGCAAGTGTAAGTAAAATAATAAATCAAGCAGCTAATCAAAAACTAGCGGAGTTAGCTGATATCCCGATGTCGGAAAAGGAAAAAAATATAACCGCTAGTCTGATAGCAGGTAGTGGTCTTCAAGTTAGACGAAGACGATAATAATAAATATGTTTAAGCGCATATCTGACCCCGCGTTTGACATAGACGCACCAATTCTCGAAGATGAATCTGTGCGCGATTATCAATATTATTCTTATGACGCCCGAATTCCAAATCAGCGTGGAAGAATTGAACTACAGGTTCAAGATACAAGTAGATATTTCTTACCCGCTGAAGCATTTATTGAAGTCGAAGGTGAAATTTTAAAGACAGATAATACCGAATATGGAGCTGATGTTAGTGTCAGCTTTGTTAATAATGGTATTATGGCGTTATTTGATAGCGCTACGTACATGATTGACGGAAAAAATATTGAATCAATCCAGAAAGACGTCGACTTTGCCACGACAATACTTGGTCTTGCGAGATACAGCGATGATTATTCGAGATCAGCTGGTCCATCAATGATGTTTGTGAAAGATACTTCT
Organism: Megalonaias nervosa; assembly: GCA_016617855.1. Lineage (NCBI taxonomy): Eukaryota > Metazoa > Mollusca > Bivalvia > Unionida > Unionidae > Megalonaias > Megalonaias nervosa. Next base: position 52,608 of record JAECUM010002006.1, read on the forward strand.
AATTCTCCAGAGTACCAACAATATGAAATAGGACGACCACAGAACTTTGCCAGAAACGCCCCAGCAGACGTACAAAGTATGATTATTAATGTAGATCCAGATTTCAACTTAGGATTTAGATCACGTCGAGCAATGTTGAAAGACGGAAATAGAAGATTTTCATGTTCAATTCCACTGTCACATATCTTTGGATTCTGTAGAGGTGTCAGAAAGGTTATTTTTGGAGCCAAACATACAGTTGTGCTAGTACGAAAAGCAACCGACGATGATGCAATATGGCGACCTGCTGGTGATCCTGGTAAATTAATTCTTACAAAACTTTCCCTGTGGATGCCAGTGATGACTCCATCGATATCTGAAGAAGACAAGTTGCTATCTTTCATGAGTCAAGGCGGTAAATCAACATTGTCATGGTTAACAACAACCACAGATGCTATTCAAAGTACAATTAATGGTTTATTCACATGGCAAATAGCTTCTCAGCAAGGTGTTTCTGCACCAAGACACATATTTATTGCATTACAAAATAATGCACGAGTAAATAGTCAAACACATAGTCATATGATATTTGACCAACTCGGTGTTACTGAGATTTTATTAAGGATAAATGGACATCAAGAACCATCCGAGGATATTTTGTTAGATTTTGGTCAAAATCATGTAGCACGTGCATATCATCGTCTTATGTCGTTCATGGGTCGTGATCAAAACATTGATACTGGTTTACAAATATCGCAACTAGATTTTACATCGCTGTATCCGATTTATTACTTTTCTCTAGAACATTTAGATTTAACCAGACAATCAGTAGTTGATATACACTTCAGAGCTCGTGTTAACAGAGATGCTGGAGCTATTCCTAATTACAGAGCAATCGCAGTTATACTCAGCGATAAATCGATGTTACTCGAAGGTGTTGGTGGACGAATGAGAGTTATTGATGCTCCAGTAGAAAATATGTAATTAGATCGTTCATAATATTAATAATGTCATATCATCACGTTAGTGTGAGTCTGACTCCTGGTCAGATTAAAAGGCTGCAATCAGCATCAAAAAATAACTGTGAAATAAAAATATCGCTAAAACGAGAACAGATGACCGGTGCAAATAAACTGTCGTTGACCGAGCGTCAGTTTAAAAACTTCAACGACGCTAAAAAATCAAATAAAGGCGTCAAACTTAATCTTTCTGCGGGCGCCATCAAAGACATTGCTAAAACGGGTGGTATATTTCCACTTCTTGCAGCAATACCAGCATTAATAGCAGCTGCAGCACCAGCTGTTGCAAAGGCAGCTGCGCTAGGTGCTGTTGGAACAGCTGCTGGAATGGCGTTAAAGAAAGCAACTGGACAAGGAATCAAAAAAAAAGGAAAGGGTCTAAGATTGCCAGGAACCCCGCCTTCATGGTACGGAAAAGACCTAAGATTACCAGGGACCCCACACTGGTACGGAAAGGGTTTAAGACTTCCAGGGACAGTTTACTAATATCACCCATGTCCAATTTTGATTTACTTAATGCTGCTAAGCAATTAAAAATAAAAAATTTTAGAGGTGTTTTTATGCGCGATCAATTACCTACCGTTGCAATGCAACATGAAACCGGTATTATTAATCTCGATAAAAATTCTGGCCCAGGCACGCACTGGGTCGCATATGCAATTGATCCACGTGGAATTATTTATTTCGATTCGTATGGATTAGCACCACCAAAAGAATTTCTTCATTACGTTAGCAATAATACTCTCAATCTGGTATTCAACGCTACCGACACAAAAAATAACTGATCCTCCAATATGCGGCCGTGAAACCCTCGCTATGCTTGATGCTGTATCAAAATCAACAGCACCGCCTCATAAAGTCGTACACGCGTTCACTACGCTACGTCATAGTACTTAAACAGATATCAGTAAATATAATGGTAGATATTTATGGAAGATCCTCAGGTAGAGCTCAGAAGGTCGATTTATCTAAATATGCAACCATTGATCAGCTCAGAAATGAAATCGATGATTTATTAAATATAACGAGTGTGGATCAAAATGAAGTCGTCGTTTTTCAGGATAAACAAGGACGATTAAAAACGAGTAATATACAACTACTAGATGTTCTTGTACGAATTCCCAACGCGGTTGTTAATAATGTCGTTACTTTCACTGATCAGGGTAAAATACAGGATTCCGGTAAGTCGGTTAACGATTATGTTAAGAAAACTGGTAATGTATTTACCGGTGATGTTATTATGTCAGGAAGAAAAATTACGTATCTTGGAGATCCAATCGCAGATACAGACGCAGCAACAAATAAATACTTCGATGATCAAGAATCAAAGTACGTGTCAGTGCGCGGTGGTATAATGCGTGCATTTCTCAACATGAATAGTAATGGTATTAATAATCTCAGAACACCAGAAACAGATTTCGACGCTGCAACGAAGAAATACGTCGACGATAAGGAAATTCCAATAACGACTTCATTAACGACTATCAATGATGGAATTGCTGTATTTAGAACTGAATTTAATAATCACATACAAACATTTCTAAATTTTCGTAGAAATGTAAACAGAAATATTAACGAATTTTTTGGAACTCCACCAACTATTATTATTAATCTCGCTGACATTAACGCAAGACTCAACGATATCATTAGTGGTATTCCTAACATTATTCAAAAAACTAATCTCGTTAAAATTCCTCACAAGCAGATCATTAATATCGTGTACACAGTCGCATCAGGAAAGGCAACATGGACACCGGAAAATAACACTCTTAAACATACTGCAGAGGTCACTGGTGTATACAGATTATTTATATTTTGTGCTGAAAAATTTACTATATTTACTACATTTACATGGCGTCATTCAACCGATATTTTTTTCTGGAACTGTGTCTATAGTGTTAAACAAAGATGTCGAGGAAACGTTTATGCTAATAGCGATTGATAAAAAGTTAACCGCAGCGACTTATTGGTGGTGTATTGAGTTCGTAGCTGAAACTCCCGAATTAGTTACTTAAATAAGTATAATGAATCAAGAGTCATTTATCGACGTTCAACGTCACAGATACACTCAAGTATGTGAGTGTCAAACCAAACTAAAAAATATCATCGACGATTACACGATAAAGGTAAAAAAATATCGGCGTCGTATGGTCGTTATTGATATAATGATATACTCGGTTTCTGCTGTTATTGCTGGAACTGGATTATTATTATCAACGATAACGATGACAGCACCTGCAGTTGTAACGATTATAGTTTCAACGGCAACAACATGCGCAGGTATTTTCAGTATTATCTCTAAAAAAATATCTACGTGTACGAATGATAAACTAAACGAGTATATAATGAAATTACACACAGCAACAACCGCATACACTAAATTATGCTCGTATATTTCAGCGTATCTCAGTGATGGTAAAATATCCGATGAGGAGTTCGTAACGATAATGAAAACCTACGATGAAGCGTTCATAGTGGAACGCGATGCGTTCTCTAGTGACGGAAAGATGGAGAATTAAATAATAACGATAATAATAATGTCAGAGTCGCAATTACTTCAGCAGATCGTGGCTAATACAACGCCGTCAAAAACTACTATGATATCATTAAGTTCAACCAATCCTGAATTTAGCGTTAATTTTCCGACTGCAATTCCAGCAAGGAAATAGCATTAGCGCAATTACGAGTTTATTATAGTTGGCCTAATATTAGATCAAAACCGTTTGGTGGACAACAACCAAATAATTCACTGGTATTCGCGAATAAAAATAAACCGGATGGAACACCTGATTGGCAGGTTGTTGGAATTTCAACGGGTAGTTATCAAATAGAACAGATTAATGATGAATTCCAACGCAGAATTAAATCTATCACGGGGAAAGAATCTAAAATAGCGATTACTGTTCATGAACCAACACTATCAGCGGCGATTGAAATAAATTCTCCTGATTACCTCGTAGATATTTATCAGAGTTCGATTAGATCAGTGTTAGGATGGCCTGAAGTTGCACCTGTTTATAATGGAGTTTCAGAACCAACTAAAAATGAGTTTAAAACGAGTGAAGAAAAATTCATTAAAAAACCAGAATATCGAGAAAAATATCCATGGAGACATATATTTTTTAAATCTGATCCAAACGACGATATATACTACTTTACCGATTTTTATGGTAAAAGAATTCCCAAGATGAATAGATCAGCATTCAAAATTACACCAGAGGGGGGGAGGTATCGAGAAAATGTTGATGTAGGATTATTTAAAGAATTTTTAGATTATCTTAAACCCGAATACGATAAAACGTTTAATGATTTAAGAAATTTACTTATTTCATTATCACAACATTATAATGAAAGTGTAAAGCAGCAAATAATCGAGTCAATAAAACATTTAAATGGTATCTTATTCGATTTATACATCGCCAATCGAAGTATTATAAACATTGCGACTAAACTCGGTAGTATTTACACAAATTCAAAAATGAAGCAAGTATTTCTTGATCATTATAAAATAACAGAAAAAGATTTACAAACATTTGTTATACCGGATTTAAATAACGCTGAAATGAAGAAATCGTTAAGTGATCTTATTGAAGAATATTATCCGGGAGTAATTGAATCGTGGAAAAAAATAGCCCCACCACCGGTTATACTAAAACACAATAACAATCCCTTTGGTGCCGGTAGACATATATCACCAGGCATTGTAAACATAACAACAACAATTGCAGTCAATCTGGTATGCGATGTTATTGAAGGTAGCTATCAGGTAGATCTTTCTAAATCTAGCCACCGCAGTGGCACTGCGGAGCAAGGGTACATATTATTCAGTTTTAGTCCGATTGTCCCTCCAGGCTCGTTAATTGTGTCAGAACCAATTAATCCCGTTTACCTGCGAGTTCATAATCCATTTCTGACAAGAATAAATTTCAAACTCACTGACCAGGCAGGAAACATTTTGGACACGAGGAACGAATCTCTAAATATAAACCTGTATGTACGCTCATAGAGCGTTTTTATTATAACAAAAAAAAATATCCGGATGTTTATTCTTTTGTTTACATAAAATCCGTACACAATGAAATCTAGAAAGCTGTGGCTGCATATTGATTATTCAATAACAGCTGTGCGTAAAGTTATTTTAAGACCGCTACATATTATAACTAAATCAATATCCGCTGTTACGGCCCACGCATAGACTCAGTGTTATACAGAATTATATATATTTCGGAAACTAGAAATATAAAATCTCATTTTAGACAGAAAAATGTGGTTTTTATTAAGAATATTGTAGTTTTTAGGAATAACTATATGACTGACACATTGGTAAACACATGCTAACTTTTTCAATATGTATTTATAACAAGGTCCGATAGCTCAGTTGATAGCGTGTAGAAACTCTCATCCGGAGGGTCATAGTTCGAAACCCAAGAAGGATAAATTATCTGCGGGGGCGATTTTATGCCAAAATTTATAATTTATTGGGGGCTCCAGCCACCCCCGTCTTCAGAGTACACCAATCCACTACGTCAACACGTGGTGGATTCACTTTTGTGAATAACCCATTGGTTGATCGGTATGGGTTGGTGTGCTGGCGTGAAGACGGCATTTCATCATCATCATATCATCTCATCATCATATCATCTCATCAAAATATACAGCGGGGGGTGATATGAGGTCGTGACCTTGTGACTTCACTAAAGGGTACCCCACACAGGGGCCATTCCAAAAGACACAATCGCAAAACTAAAAATAAACCTAATGAGATTCCAGGTCACAAAGACCAATCAGCCTTTGAGTTCATAGAGTTTCGGTTACGGATATCTAGGAATTCTTGTAAGGCAACAATAAACAGAATCTGATTGGTCACAAATAAGACCTACACGTACAGACAACCCTCTGAGCCTCTAAAGTTTCGGTTACGGATATTTAGGGGTCTCTTTGAGGGTAAATGTCTAAACAAAGATTCGGAACCTCATTAGGTTTATCTGATACAACTATGGAATGGTAGACCGAATGTCACCCCGCGCTGTATATTTTTGTTTATTTTTATATTAAATATATAAAATATATATATATATATATGAACCAAGAAAACATTAATGATATTATTTCTGCTATTAAAAAACTAAAACATAACGGAATAAAAATATCTGATAATCTCGACCCTCAGAAAATCATGTGCGATTTTGAATTACTGCAACAAAGAAAATTTGATAATAAATATACACTATCTTCAAACTACAGATTCATAAAATTAATTTATCAATCCATGCTTGAATCACTAGCCATGGTAAACGACAATCAGGTAAAGCTATTTACACCTCTTGCACGTTCTATCGAAAATATTAAATCCGAACTGTCTCACGAGTACGAAAGAAAAAAGATTGTGGATAATCGTGTAATGCAATTAAGAAAGATTATGCTATCTGATTCTGTAAAAAATGATAATGACGCTGAGAGCGATGAAGGTGGATCCCTGACTGTAATTATGGCTAAACAAAATCCTTGGGAAAATTAACGTATGTATCTCTCATGGATACCTCATATTATATCCCAACCATGTTTCAGTAGGTAATTATTAAAAATACGGTAGACTAAACGTATTGAAAATTTATTTTTTGTGTAAATCTTTTGGAAAAGGAAGATTTTTGTATATTTTCTGCGACAAATTGTACCGATTGTGGTACTATGTCAAAGTATTTGGCAGCAGAATTAATTGATTCAAAACTAATTTCTTCCCCAGTCTCTATATTCACTGATTTAATAGCTCTCTTTCTGTATAATTTACACCTTCCTGTGTTTCCGGATTTACAATTTTGACTCTGTGTAGTAACTCGTAAATTAGAAATCGAATTATCGAGCTTATTGCCGTTGATGTGATCCACCACATACCCATCCTTGATCATTCCAAAATAACACTCGTAGGTAAATATATGAGATAAATATCCTTTTTTCTTGCCATTAGCAGTAAATCTAAGATAACCAGTATTATTAACACTACCTACTGGTTTTTTCAATCTGCAGTTTCTAATCACACCTTCTCGAGATGCTTCGTAATTAGTAAGGATTGGATGTGACACAAACTCATTTTGTTCCATTTATATATAATGCTATTTGTTTAAATCATTGTTTTTTGAAAATCTAGCCAAATAATCTTCTTCGGTTTTTATAGGAGAGTCAGCGTTATTTTTTTTATCGTAATATCGTTTTAACTCTCTGTACTTTTTACCACCGCATTGCGCGCATAATTGAGTTTTTCCTCGCACTCCAGCACTACACACGATACACGGTTTTGGTCCTAGACTTCCATTTCTGACACATTGCATATGATAACTACAATATTCATTCACGCATGATTTATTACAAGTAGAAGTATATCCAATTTTGAGCCAAGCACATTTGTTTTGTGTTTCAATCATATACAAAAGATTAATGTTCAATTAAATATATACTTGCCCTAATTATAATATGGAGGAATTATCCGTTATTGAACCTTCCCCTGCTAGATTTGACCTTGACAGACTATCAGAATATAAATTTAGTACTTCGATGCAGGATCTGGCATTAATGGTAACCGAACGTATTCGTGAAGCAAAAAAGGAATTTCGTGACGATGGTGCAGTTCATGCATGGTCAACATTCAGAGTTGGAAATGTTACTAATATGATGAACGACAAACGAGGAAAAGTAATTATTAATCACCTTGATAATCAAAAATATTTTATTTTAATAAAATTTATTGTAAATACAGAAGAAGATATTTTGATTATTCGTGATAAGCGTGATCCCGTCCGTGTGCAGTCAGGGGGTAATATTGTTTTCTTAAACAATAAATCTAAGCCCGGAATACTTACTGGCATTGATAAACCCTACTATATACAGAGTTATCCAGCAACTGCAGTTGTATATGGAATATTTCCGCTAAATAATAAACCTAATGTTGCGGATCTGAAACCGATGAAAATATCAAGAATAAACTGCGTAGCTGAACGAGTTACAGAACATTTTACAAATGCGATACGTGGTAATGGTTTAACAGATTTAAGACATAAAAAATAAACAAATGGGCAGAGTCCGTTAAAGATACAGGAGCGTCTATCAGAGATGTCGCTGAGCTAGAAAATAAATTAAAATTCCCAATAACAGTAAAAACGCTGACAGGAGAGATTTTATATAAATCGAAATATAAATCAAGAGGAGCTCCGATAGATATTATTGATCATAATTCACATGCATGGACCTCAGCAGTAACAATATTTCCACGAGATAGAACGGTTAAATTTTATAACGGTGACATCTTTGATTTTATTAAAAATATCAGCAAAAGCGACCCTGTGTCTGTTTGGAGTTCGGAATATGATCATTACGATCAGTTTGTACGGCCTAATGGTGATATTTACCGTACAGAATTTCTTCATGAAAAAATGGAACATCTTGCGCAGCGCTTTTGGCGTGAATATACCTCTGATGATGTCAAAATTAGACAATTATTAAATAATTGTTTTACAGTTCCATCTGTAGCGGCTCATTTCGCTCAGGAAAAAAATTCATGGAAAACGACACGATCGGAATTCCTTGAAGATGTCAAGAAAAGCTGTATAGAATATGGTCACGGTGGGTTATGGAACACCAAATACAACCATAGTGATATTATCTCAGTTGATATGGTAGCGTGTTATCCTGGGAGTTTTCTTGGATATGGAGTATGTTCTAAGTACTTTAAGAGATTCGGACATCCTACACATGACATGACCAAGGTTGCGATAAACGGACATTTACCAGATGTTGACTTAACCGGATTTGCTCATGTAGAATTATTCGAATTTGCAGAAAATCTCCATCCGATTACTTATGCTTGGTTTGGAAGACATTTTTCAGAAAAATGTTGGGTTCCGATAGTATTATTGCGATATATGCTTGATGCTGGATTTTTAATATCGTTGAGAATAACTGAAGCGATTATATCGTATAGTTCACAGAAGCAAGTTTGGTTACCAGAACCGAACAGATTTAATATCGATGATACCAGAAAAGAATTCCCTGATATTGATGAAGATCATATTATTAAAATAAATAAATGCAGAAACGAATACGATGAGAAATTTGCAAAAGATCTCGGTAGAAAGATCTACGGATGGCGCTTCATCAATATCAGTAATAAAGTCTATGACATTATCTTCATGCAACAATTTTGCGTTTTCATTAAAATCTTTAAGTACTTCGTAACATCGCTGATCATCTACAGATGGCGCTACTAAATACAATTTATCCCACTTGAGCCATCGCATTATTAGATTGAGCAATAATTGCGTTTTTCCACTTCCAGATGGGCCTATTATAATCATTCTGATAGAATTCGGAAGCGCTGGATGATGCTTTACTGGTTCTTGTTTTCATGTCACAGAAAAGTCAATTATATCCATATAATAAATAATATGATTCTATATTGTGTTCGATGCAGAGCACCTACCGATACTACTGAATTAACGACAATAACAACAAAAAATAAAAGACGAGCACTTACAGGTAAATGTGTGAAATGTGGCACCAAGAAATATAAATTTATTCCAACAAAGACAGGTGGGGGTGATATCGCTGCTTCGTTAGGAAAATTACCGGGAACTCCATGGGCTAAATATCCCGGTGAGAAACATTTTCCCGGATATAATTATTGTGGTCCTGGAACTCGTCTTGATATCAGACTCGATAACCAAGATCAACCAAAACCAGGAGAGTATCCAGTAAATAAGATTGATCAAGCGTGTTACGTTCATGATGTCGCGTATAAAAGTAAGGATTGGCAACAACGACATCTCGCAGATGTGAAATTGATTCACGCGTTAAATTCTATACCTAATAAATCTCTCAGAGAAAAATTAGCTAGTTTTCTAGTAAAAACTGCTATGAAAGGTAAACTAGTGTTAGGGGCTGGCAATTAATTATATAACTATCATAATGGAATCTTTTTATTATTCCCCGAGACGATTTTGGAGAGGTAAAGCAGCGATTAGTAAACTCGCCGAAGCAGCAAAAGTTTCACGTGATGTTGCTGCATCATGGTTAGCACGACAGGCAATATGGCAAATCTTCCTAAGTCCACCTAAAAAAATTCAGTATGCGCATTTTGATGTTAGTGTTCCTAATGAAGTTCATCAAGCAGATATTTTGTTTTTACCACACGATACCATTAAAACACGTGGACGAAAATCACGCACGTACAAATACGCGTTAACCGTCGTTGATGTTGCGAGTAGATATAAGGAAGCGGAGCCATTATCAACAAAGACAGCATCTGAAGTTGCATCTGCGTTTGAGCGCATTTATCAACGTGGTGGTCTACGATGGCCACGGTTATTACAAGTTGATCCTGGTAAAGAATTTCTTGGAGTAGTATCATCGTTGATGAAGAAACATAATATTAAAATCAGACGAGGACATACTGAAATTCATCGTGATCAGGCAATTGTTGAACGATTTAATAGAACACTTGCCGAGCGGTTATTTGGATACCAATATGTAAAGGAAATATCTACTGACCTCAAAGATAGATCTCGTGAATGGGTTGCAAGATTACCGAGTGTGATAGCTGCGTTGAATAATGAAATTACTCGTGCAACTTCCATGAAACCTTCTAATGCGATCAAAAAAAATATATACCAATACAACGACGTGAATCTTTCTCTCAACCAGTATTAGGTAATGTTACAGTTAGATATTTATATGAACCTGGCGAACTTGAAGGTGGTAAAAAAAGAGCAACAGATCCTATCTGGAGCGTGACTACACATAAAATTTCTAGCGTGGTAAGATCCACTGGTAGACCTCCAATATACAGACTAGATTCTACAGCCCCTCAACGTGGATTTGTACGTGAACAATTGCAAATAATTCCTGCAGATACACAATTACCACCAAGCTCAATTTTGTAAACGTCCAGAGCCTCGACGTCGATTACACTCAAGACATGTCAACATCACATTTTCACGTGTATGACCAAGATCACTATTAATTCTGTCTACGGTAAATTGTCTTGGATTAGTATTTGAATGCTGCCATGACATATTACAATTGCAACTTGCGCAATGATTATTCTGTTGTTGTTTTAGTTTTATAATAAATTCAGCATCAAGATCAAAATCACGTTTATTGTTTTTGTCACACTGTTTATAGCTGACTAATTTTTTATTGATATCGATATTGTTAGTGATTTCTTCAGTTATTATGTAATCTACAATAACCCTACGCAGCTGCGATATTCTCCTGACTCGAGATACGGCGAGATAGACTAAATTTGACCACTCGATCCGATCATCTACAATCCAGATTCTAGTATCAGTTATAGTTAATCCCTGTGACGAGTGAATCGTTATAGCGTATCCTAACGTCCATGGCGATTTATCCATGTTCAACGCGCTCTCAACAACATCAACAACAACCAACACGATATCATTTAAGACAAGATTCTGTACCCGGACATTTTCAGCGTCACCACCTGGTATTTCAACTTCAATATTTTGTCGTCGAGTATCTGCTGGGCGAAAACACAAAGGTACAGGTAGATCCGGAAACTTTTCTTTATGTAACGTAAATAATTTCTTTTGTAGTTTATCACGAACTATTTTTCTACTGGCGACTATCAAATCAGCGGGATTCCATAAAGTCCAAAAATCATTCATAGAAGTCTCTGGAATTACTTTACGCAGAATCTCGCATTGTATTTGATCTGGCTGAAGTCTGATTAATCTTTTAAGCTCTTTTAGCGGTTCATCAATAGCTCTATGGTCAACATTTATTTCTTCATAATAATCTACGTTATTCTTCAGCCATTCATGTGGAGACTGTCCAACAAAGGGTGGTAGTTGACCATTATCGCCGCACATAATCACAGCAGTATTCTTCAATAATAACCAATCAAGAAATGTTTTTAGTGTTTCTAACGACACCGTGCATATCTCGTCCCAAATGATAATTTTAGGAATATATTTCTCACCCATCCGCGATGGAGTCCATGTATCTCCGCACCATCTAAAGAAACTGTGATATGTGCATGATTTTACTCCTCGTTGCTTTATTTCTCTAGCAAGTTTGTGTGTCGGTGTCAAAACAATCATATCTGAGATATTATTTATAAATAAGCTAATCGTACGAGTTGTTTTACCTGACCCTCCACACCCATTAAGATAAACGGTTTTATGTCTAGATACAGGATCGTACACAGATGGTGCAGATGACTTTGATATTTGATTATTATTTCTGTAATATGTCTCTGCAATTTCAACATCTGCAGATTCAGAATAACTAATTATATTTTCTTGTTTTATCCTCCATGTTCCCCATTCACCATTACCAAGTAGCGGTTTTAACAAATCTGTATATTTTTTATGTACATAAAATGAATCCGTAGCGACTCTGACAGCGTAACGGGGAAATTTATTTATCATCGATAGTAGATTTATCGAAACATACGCTAACATCGAAGATCTTAAATGAGTAAACTGCGGTGACTCGCCATCAAGATAGCTCACAATAGTACCTAGTTTTGTTCCATTTGATAAATAAGCATTAGATCGGTTTATAAACGTATTTTTCTCTGTTGTATCAGCGATTATAAAATCTAGTTCAGCATCGTCCATAATCAATCTTGTACACGTTCGTTTATGATCATGTGATCCTCCTTGAGTAAATTTACCGATTATTTTTCTGCCGAGATCTTTTGTAAGTTTCTCATCGTACTCGTTCCTGCATTTATTTATTTTAATGATATTATCTTCATCAATATCAGGGAATTCTTTCCTGGTATCATCGATATTAAATCTGTCCGGTTTTGGTAACCAAACTTGCTTCTGTGAACTATATGATATAATCGCTTCAGTTACTCTCAACGATATTAAAAATCCAGCATCAAGCATATATCGCAATAGTACTATCGGAACCCAACGTCGCTCTGAAAAATGTTTTCCGAACCAAATATAAATAACCGCATGGAGATCTTCTCTAAACTCGAATGATTCTACGTGAGCAAATCCTGTTAAGTCAAAATCTGGTAATGGTCCGTTTATCGCAACCCTGGTCATGTCATGTGTAGGATGTCCGAATCTCTTAAAGTATTTAGAACATTCTCCATATCCAAGAAAACTTCCAGGATAACATGCTACCATATCAACCGAGAAAACATCACTATGGTTGTATTTGGTGTTCCATAATCCACCGTGACCATATTCTATGCAGCTTTTCTTGACATCTTCAAGGAATTCCGATCGTGTTGGTTTCCATGAATTTTTCTCCTGAGCGAAATGAGCCGCTACAGATGGAACTGTAAAACAATTATTTAATAATTGTCTAACTTTGACATCATCAGGGGTCTATTCACACCAAAGGCGTTGCGCAAGATGTTCCATTTCCTCATGGAGAGATTCTGTACGATAAATATCACCATTGGGTCGTACAAATTGATCATAATGATTATATTCCGAACTCTGAAATAACCAAACAGAAACAGGATCGGCTTTACTAATATTTTTAATAAAATCAAAGATATCACCGTCATAAAATTTAACCGTTCTATCTCGTGGAAATATCGTTACAGCAGCAGTCCATGCGTGCGCGGTATGATCAATAATATCTATCGGAGTTCCATTTTTTATATACTTCGGTTTGTACAAAATCTGTCCGGTTAATGTTTTTACTGTTATTGGAAATCTTAATTTCTTTTCTAGCTCAGCGACATCTTTGATAGACGCTCCGGTATCTTTAACGGACTCTGCCCACATATTTATTTTTTTACGTCTTAAATCAGTTAAACCATTACCACGTATCGCGTTTGTAAAATGTTCTGTAACTCGTTCAGCTACACAGTTTATCCTCGACGAAGTCAAGGTTGATAATTTCATCGGTTTTAGATCTGCAACATTAGGTTTATCATTCAGCGGAAATATTCCATAGACAACCGCAGTTACAGGGTACGATTTCTCATAATACGGTTTATCAATGCCAGTAAGTATTCCGGGTTTAGATTTATTGTTTAAGAAAATAATATTACCCCCGGACTGCACACGGACTGGATCACGCTTATCACGAATAATCCAAATATCTTCTTCTGTATTTACAATAAATTTTATTAAAATAAAATATTTTGATTATCAAGGTGATTAATAATTACTTTTCCCCGTTTGTCATTCATCATATTAGTAACATTTCCAACTCTGAATGTTGACCATACATGAGCAGCGCCACTATTACGAAATTCCTTTTTGGCTTCACGGATACGTTCGGTTACATCCTCATCAGTTAATGCCAGATCTTGCATCAAAGTACTAAATTTATATTCTGGTAGTCTGTCAAGATCGAATCTAGCAGGGGAAGGTTCAATAACGGATAATTCCTCCATATAATTAAAACAAATATTTAAATTAAAGTTTTAGTATATATAATGCTTGAAACACAAAACAAATGTGCTTGGCTCAAAAATGGATATACTTCTCTTTGTAATAAATCGTGTGTGAACAAATACTGCGGAAATCATGCACAAAGTATCAAAAATGGAAGTACAGGACCAATACCGTGTGTGAAATGCGGTGTTGGAGTCAGAGGAAAAACTCAATTGTGTCTAAAATGTGGCGGAAAAAAATACAGAGAACTAAAACGATATTATGACAAAAAAAATAATACATCTTCAGGTAAATATCCTATAAAAACCGTAGAAGATTATCTGGTTAGATTTCAAAACAATGATTTAGACAAATAATATTATATATATATAATGGAGCAAAACGAATTTGTGGCGCATCCAATCCTTACCAATTATGAAGCATCGCGAGCAGGTGTGATTAGAAACTGTCGATTAAAAAATCCAGTAGGTAATCTTAATAAATTTGGTTATTTTATATTCAATACTAGTGGAAATAAACATTATTTATCAAGTAGATTCATCTTTGAATGTTTTCATGGAGTAGTTGAAAATGGACTTGTAGTTGATCATATTGATGGAGATCCCCAGAATAATCGGTTATCTAACCTGCAGGCTATTACACAAAGTCAGAATACTACACGTGGAAATGCTGGAAAATGTAAAAAGTTTGCAAGAAGATCTATTAAATCCATAAATACAGAAACAGACCAAGAAATAACTTTCCCATCAATTAGTGCAGCTGCCAGATATTTTGATATACATCCACAATCGCTACAACATGTCGCAAATAAAAAACACAAATCTACATTTTCAAAAACATATAATCAGCGGATAGTATTTGAATATATCTAATTTTGTCTTCTTAACAAAAAAACAGATAGTTCTACTGTCAATTTTCCCAAGGATTTTGTTTAGTCATAATTACAGTCACTGACTCTGTCAGGGGTCCATCATTGTCGCTGTCATTTTCACTCGTATTTTCACAATGCTCTCTTAATTGTCTTATTCGAAAGTTCATGATCTTTTTCTGTTCGTATTCATGAGATAATTCTAGCTTGATTTTGTCAATAGCGTTTGAGAGAGGTACAAACAATTTTACCTGATCATCAGTGACAGTTGCCAGTGACTTGAACATTCCTTGCTGGATAATTTTCATAAACTTGTAATCAGCGGATAGCGTGAATCTGTTCTCGTTCTTTCGTTGTTGTAATGAGTCAAAATCACATAAAATCTTTTCAGCATTAAGATAATCAGATACATTGATACCGTTATGTTGTAATTTTTTAATCGCAGAAACAATGACATTGATATTTTCAAAATTCATTATATAATAAGTGTTTATTTAATATAAAAAAATATTAGCTCCCATGACTTTTTTTTTTGTCAGGGAGCTGTTTTGTGTGTGATATATGGTTATATACAATGATGATTATATGGTTATATACAATGATGATTATATGGTTATATACAATGAAGGTGATTATATGGTTATATATAATGAAGGTGATTATATGGTTATATACAATGATGATAATGGTTATATACAATGAAGATTATGGTTATATACAATGAAGATGATTATATGGTTATATACAATGATGATTATATGGTTATATACAATGATGATTATGGTTATATACAATGATGATTGTATGGTTATGAAATATATACAAATGGTGATGACGAGGGAATCTTGTCTACGTCCAACAGATTTTGTACACTCTCCCCCCATACAAAACCCCGGGAGTGTAAAAGGTACACCCCTCAAGAGTGTATGATAGGAGAGTGTATTTTGTCTGTTGTGGATTTCGAGGAAATGCTCCGGGTTCCCCCAATTAAATAGCATCAGTCGCCAAATGCAAGATAATATCTTTAGCATTTTGGAGACTCGAACACGCGAGAGTCTGTAGAGCTTCGATCTACGTCCAACCGTCTTACCATTTCGGCCATCGTTCTCTTATCAATAATACAGTTGATTTAAGTAATATAAAATATTTGCGCTGCTGCTTCACTAACAGCGATGCTTACAGAAAACAGATAGATCACTAAATAATTAACGAAAAACGATATATATCGTGTTCGTAGGGACTGAAACCTCACATTTTTCTGTGTAAAATGGAATTTTATATTTCTAGTTTCCAAAAAATATATATAATTCTGTATAACACTGAGTCTAAGCCGTAACAGCGGATATTGATTTAGTCATATAGCAGATGTTCTTAAAATAACTTTACGCACAGCCGTTATATGGAATAATCAATATGCAGCCACAGCCTTCTAGATTTCGATTATGCACGGATTTTATGTAAACAAAAGAATAATATTATAAACATCCGGATATTTATTTTTTGTTATAATAACGCTCTATGATTTCACATACAGGTTTATATTTAGTACTTCGTTTCTCGTGTCCAGAATTCTATTATTTTGGTCTGTAAGTTTAAAGTGTATCCTTGATAATAACGGATTATGAACTCGCAGGTACACGGGATTAATTGGTTCTGATACAATTAACGAACCGGGAGGGACCAACTGGCTAAAACTGAATAATATGTACCCTTGCTGAGCCTGGCTAGACTTATAAAGATCTACCTGATAGCTACCTTCAATAACATCACATACCAGATTGACTGCAATTGTTGTTGTTATATTTACAATACCTGGTGATATATGACGTCCGTCACCAAAGGGATTGTTATTGTGTTTTAGTATAACCGGTGGTGGGGCTATTTTTTTCCATGATTCAATTACTCCCGGATAATATTCTTCAATAAGATCATTTAATGATTTCTTCATTTCAGCGTTATTTAAATCTGGTATAACAAATGCTTGTAAATCTTTTTCTGTTATTTTATAATGATCAAGAAATACTTGTTTAGATTCTGGATTTGTGTAACGATTTCCATCGAGTTTAGTCGCAGTGTTTATAATACTTCGATTGACAATATATAAATCGAATAAGATGCCATTTAAGTGTTTTATTGACTCGATTATTTGCTGCTTTACACTTTCATTATAATGTTGTGATAATGAAATAAGTAAACTTCTTAAATCATTAAACGTTTTATCGTATTCGGGTTTAAGAGTATCTACAAAATGTTTAATAAATCCTACATCAACAGTATAGAAACTAATCTTCGTCCTGGTGTCTGTGTTAAAAATAAATAATGCTTTATTCAACTTGGGGATTCTTTTACCGTCAAAATCGGTAAAGTAATATCTATCGTCGTTTGGAAATCCAAATCTTGTCTTATTACTCCATGGTTGTTTTCCTCTATATTCTGGATTTTTAATGAATTTTTCTTCACTCGTTTTAAATTCTTCTATTTTTGGTTCTGAAACTCCATTATAAACCGGTGGAATATCAGGCCATCCTAACACTGATCTGATCGAACTTTGATAAATGTCTACGAGGTAGTCAGGAGAATTTATTTCAATAACCGCTGATAGTGTTGGTTCATGAACAGTGATCGCTATTTTAGATTCTTTCCCTGTGATAGATTTAATTCTGCGTTGGAACTCATCATTAATCTGTTCTATTTGATAACTGCCCGTTGAAATTCCAACAACTTGCCAATCAGGTGTTCCATCTGGTTTATTTTATTCGCAAATACCAGTGAATTATTTGGTTGTTGTCCACCAAACGGTTTTGATCTAATATTAGGCCAGCTATAATAAACTCGTAATTGCGCTAATGCTATTTCCTTTGCTGGAATTGCGGTTGGAAAATTAACGCTAAATTCAGGACTGGTTGAACTTAATGATATCATAGTAGTTTTTGACGGCGTTGTATTAGCTACGATCTGCTGAAGTAATTCTAATGATGACATTATTATTATCGTTATTATTTAATTCTCCATCTTTCCGTTATTGTCACTAGCGATTATGAATGCTTCATCGTAGGTTTTCATTATCGTTACAAACTCCTCATCGGATATTTTACCATCACTGAGATATGCTGAAATATACGAGCATAATTTAGTGTATGCGGCTGTTGCTATGTGCAATTTCATTATGTACTCGTTTAGTTTATTATTTGTACACGTAGATATTTTCTTGGCGATAATACTGAAAATACCTGCACATGTTGTTGCCGTTGAAACTATAATTGTTACAACTGCAGGCGCTGTCGTCGTTATTGTTGATAGTAATAATCCAGTTCCAGCAATAACAGCAGAAACCGAGTATACCATTATATCAATAACAACCATACGACGACGATATTTTTTTACCTTTATCGTGTAATCGTCGATGATATTTTTTAGTTTAGTTTGACACTCACATACTTGAGCGTATCTGTGACGTTGAACGTCGATAAATGACTCTTGATTCATTATATTTATCTAGGTAACTAATTGAGGAGTTTCAGCTACAAATTCAATACACCACCAATAATTCGCAGTAGTTAAATTTGAATCATCCGCTACCATCATAAACATTGTTTCTTTATCTTTGTTTAACACTATAGAAACACTTTCAGAAAAAACATCAGACGAATGATGCCATAGAAGTGGACTAACTATATTGAATTTTGCACTGCTAATAAAAGTTAATCTATATACACCAGTAATCTCTGCAGTGTGTCTAAAAATGTTATTTTGCGGTGTCCATGTTGATTTTCCTGATGCGATTGTGTACACTATATTGTTAATTTGTTTGTGTGGAATTTTAACGAGATTAGTTTTTTTCAATGATATTAGGAATTCCACTAACAATATCGTTGATTTTCATGTTAATGTCAGCGAGATTAATAATAACAGTTGGTGGAGTTCCAAAAAATTCGTTAATATTTCTGTTTACATTTCTACGAAAATTTAGAAATGTTTGTACATGAGTAAAATATTCAGCTCTAAATGCAGCAATTCCATCATTAATTGTCGTTAACGAAGTCGTTATTGGAATTTCCTTATCATCGACGTATTTTTTAGTTGCGGCGTCGAAATCTGTTTCTGGTGTTCTGAGATTATTAATACCATTATTATTCATGTCGAGAAATGCACGCATTATACCACCGCGCACCGACACGTATTTGGATTCTTGATCATCGACGTATTTTTTTGTTGCTGCGTCTGTATCTGCGATTGGATCTCCAAGATATGTAATTTTTCTTCTTGACATAATAATATCATCGGTAAATACATCACCAGTTTTCTTAACATAATCGTTAACCGATTTACCGGAATCCTGTATTTTACCTGATCAGTGAAAGTAACAATATTATTAACAACCGCGTTGGGAATTCGTATAAGTACATCTGGTAGTTGTATGTTACTCGTTTTTAATCGTCCTTGTTTATCCTGAAAAACGACGACTTCATTTTGATCCACACTTGTGATATTTAATAAATCATCGATTTCATTTCTGAGCTGATCAAGAGTTGCATATTTAGATAAATCGACCTTCTCCTTATCTTTGCGAGTAGATCTTCCATAAATATCTACCATTATATTTACTGATATCAGCTTAAGTGTTATGACGTAGTGTAGTGAACGCGTGCACGACTTTATGAGGCGGTGCTGTTGATTTTGATATAGCATCAAGCACAGCGAGGGTTTCACGACCGCATATTGGAGGATCAGTTATTTTTTGTGTTGGTAGCGTTGAATACCAGATTGAAATATCGCCGGTAACGTACTCTAAAAATTCTTTTGGTGGTGCTAATCCATACGAATCGAAATAAATAATTCCACGTGGATCAATTGCATATGCGACCCAGTGCGTGCCTGGACCAGAGTTTTTATCGAGATTAATGATACCAGTTTCAATATTGTTTGTTTTTTTTGGTAATTGATCGCGCATAAAAACACCTCTGAAATTTTTTATTTTTAATTGCTTAGCAGTATTAAGTAAATCAAAATTGGACATAGGTGATATTAGTAAACTGTCCCTGGTAATCTTAGACCCTTTCCGTACCATGAATGTGGAGTCCCTGGTAATCTTAAACCTCTTCCCTTTTTTTGGATTCCTTGTCCGGTTGCTTTCTTTAACGCCATTCCAGCAGCTGTTCCAACAGCACCTAGCGCAGCTGCTTTTGCAACAGCTGGGGCTGCAGCTGCTATTAAAGCTGGTATAGCTGCAAGAAGTGGAAATATACCACCCGATTTAGCGATGTTTTTGATGGTGCCCGCAGAAAGATTAAGTTTAACGCCTTTATTTGATTTTTTAGCGTCATTAAAGTTTTTGAACTGACGCTCGGTCAACGATAGTTTATTTGCACCGGTCATCTGTTCTCGCTTTAGCGATATTTTTATTCCATAGTTATTTTTTGATGCTGATTGCAGCTTTTAAATCTGACCAGGAGTCAGACTCACACTAACGTGATGATATGACATTATTAATATTATGAACGATCTAATTACATGTTTATTTACATATTTTCTACTGGAGCATCAATAACTCTCATTCGTCCACCAACACCTTCGAGTAACATCGATTTATCGCTGAGTATAACGGCGATTGCTCTGTAATTTGCAATAACTCCTCGATTCACACGAGCTCGAAAATGTATATCTACAACAGATTGTCTGGTTAAATCTAGATGTTCTAAAGAAAAGTAATAAATCGGATACAGCGTTGTAAAATCTAGCTGCGATATTTGTAAACCAGTATCAATATTTTGATCACGTCCCATAAACGACATTAATCGATGATAAGCCCGTGCTACATGATTTTGATCGAAATTCAGTAATATATCCTCGGATGGTTCTTGATGTCCATTTATCCTTAATGAAACCTCAGAAACACCGAGTTTATCAAATATCATTATATTTTGTATTTGATTATTTACTCATGCAGTATTTTGAAGCGCAATAAATATATGTCTTGGTGCAGAAACACCTTGCTGTGATGCTATCTGCCATGTAAATAAACCATTAATATTACTCTGGATAGCATCTGTGGTCATCGTTAACCATGATAACGTTGATTTACCACCTTGACTCATAAAAGATAGTAACCGATCTTCTTCAGATATCATTGGAGTCATCACTGGCATCCACAAGGAAAGTTTTGTTAGTATTACTTTGCCATGAAGTGCCCTGGTTGCAGCATCATCAGCTCCCTCAACGTGCCACATTGCATCATTATCATCGCTTTTTCGCACAAGTACAACCGTATGTTTGGCTCCAAAAATGACTTTTCTGACATTTCTGCAAAATCCAAATATGTGTGACAGTGGAATTGCACATGAAAATTTTCTATCTTTCAACATTGATTTACGTGTTGTAAATCCTAAGTTGAAATTTGGATTAGCACCATGAACCACCGGCCACACATCAGCTTCAGCGTTGTTGGCGAAGTTTCTAGGTCGTCTCACATTATATTGTGTGTTATTAGGGTGATCAGAAGTGTCCTTTACAAACATCATTGATGGACCAGCTGATCTTGAATAATCATCGCTGTATCTTGCAAGGCCTAGTATTGTCGTGGCAACGTCGACGTCTTTCTGAATTGATTCAATATTTTTACCATCAATCATGTACGTAGCGCTGTCAAATAACGCCATAATACCATTATTAACAAAACCAAAACCATCATTATTATCGTATTCAGTATTATCCGCTTTATAAATTTTACCTTCTACTTCAATAAAAGCCTCAGCGGGTAGGAAATATCTACTTGTATCCTGAACCTGTAATTCAATTCGTCCACGCTGATCTGGAATTCGTGCGTCGTAAGAATAATACTGATAATCGCGCACAGACTCATCTTTGAGTACAGGTGCATCCATGTCAAACGCGGGGTCAGATACGCGCTTAAACATGTTTATTATTATCGTCTTCGTCTAACTCGAAGACCACTTCGGGAAGTGAGACCACTTCCTGCTATCAGACTAGCGGTTATATTTTTTTCCTTTTCCGACATCGGGATATCAGCTAACTCCGCTAGTTTTTGATTAGCTGCTTGATTTATTATTTTACTTACATTTGCGGGCATCACTTCAGTGCTAGGTAATTTCACAGGTTGAGGTTGGGTCGCTTGTGGTCCGCGTATTAATCGTGATAGTCTATCTTTAATTGCTGAGAATGCCCTGCTAGCAAGATTACCAACAGCGCCTATACCCTTTTCACGAACAACATCAATAGCTTTCATTCCCAGCTGCTTTGCAATCGGTATTGCTTTTGGGGCTATCCTCCTAAACAGACCCTGAATAACATCACCTAATCCATCTCCGTAGATCGTTTTGTATACTGGTAATCGAGAATTTATTACCCTGACCATGGTAGGTCCACGAGTATTGTGTATGATCATTTTATTATTAAGTGACTTTATCACTAATTACATACTTAGTCACTATGATACTCATCGGCGATTTCATTAATGAGAGACCGATATACATCAATATCCATGATACCGCCTGTAAATAACCGTTTACAAATATCAGCTACTTCATTAATGATTTCTGGGGAATTATTACCAGCTCGTTTTCCTCCAATGAGAATTTCTAATCGATCGACATCAGCAAGAACGTTATTGGGACAAGTAATAAGACCACTTCCTAAACCACTTCCAGTTGCGCCAGGGTCGTCTTGAAATTCTTTTTCTTCCTTACTTGTTGTTTTGACTGGTTGTAATCGTTTTTTTTCTTTTTCTAGTTGTTGTAGCTTTTGTTGTAGTTGTTGTTCTCGTTGTTGTAGTTGTTGTTCTCGTTGTTGTTCTCGTTGTTGTTCTCGTTGTTGTCGTTCTTGTTGTAGTCGTGGTGATGATGGTAATTCTGGATAATCACGAAGTGATTGCTCAAATAGTTTTGGTGTTTTTTGTTTTGGAGGTTTTTGTTTCTTTTGTTCTTGTTGTTTTTGTTGTCGTTCTTGTTGTTTTTGTTGTTTTTGTTGTTGTTTTTGTTGTTTTTTCTCCTCTCTTCTTAATTGAATTAAATTATCAATTTCACTAACATAACCCTGATATAATGGATCATTATCTCTAGCTTGTTCAACATTCATACGAATACGATATAAATATTTTTGCCATTGTTCACTGTTTCTAATATCCTTAGCGTGTTCAGGTTTCATTAATTTATTTCTTTGACTAAAACTATCCACAGCAAACTCAACTAGTTCATCTCGGTTCATTTTATTAATTGCCTTAATAGTTTCTTCATCAAATTTATTTATCAATTCAGCAGTACTTAGACCTACTGATTTTGGTTTAGGGGCTAGTGCTTCGGCACCTTCAGATTGATCTTCATCCTCAAGTATTTCCGGGACTGGCATCGCAGCAGCTATTTCGGCTGGAAGTTCACGTAAAATTTCTTTTGTCTTTTTTGTTCTTTTTGCTTTTTTCTTAGTTCTTTTTGCTATTTTTCCAGTTGCTTCAGCGGTTTTCTCTAACACAGGTTGAATACCTTTAGTTGTCTCAGTGATAGGTTTAAATAATTTTTTTGTATCCTCTTCAAATTCAACTTGAGATTCCTGACGCGATTGTAGTTGTTGCTTAACAGAATCACGAACGGGTAGATATTTTTTAATTGCCTCTAGTCGCCCTCGAGCTAATTTAGCTGAATATGGTTCTCCAATACTCATTATTGATAATATCTATAATGACTGTTTAATTTATAGCAGCAGGGAGGGTGGACGACAAAAAATTAAGTGACCAGATTGTGAAAAAAATCAGAAAAAATATGGTCAATTAGAGAAGTTTTCATTATTAAGACAAAAACTTTTTTTTTTTCAACCTTCGTAGGAACCCTTAATTTCAAAAAATAAGGTCTATATAATTAAGCCAAAAAAGTTGTAGGGTCCACCCTCCCTGCTGCTGCTTGTAAGTGGAGGTGTACATACATTGCAAACACACAAAGAAAATAAAAGACACAAATACGGTACTACGCGTGAGCAGGTGAGGAATGCCCACGAAAAAGATTAATGGAACTCAAAGGGCAACTAAAACGAAGAAGATACATGCACAACGATATAGAGAAAGATGCTAAAAAAAAACTAGAATAAACTCACTGACAGAACCACACTCATCAGATGCAAAACTCTCTGCCAAGAAGCGCATCCCCTTCGTAACTACATTCACTGTCAATGCCAACAGAACAGAACATATCATCAATAGGCACAGAGATATAACTGATTCTTCTCCACACTTACATAGTATCTCTTTCAAAGAAGCACATATGATCTCATACCAGCGTACAAAATATTAAAATATGAAATATGGCTTGTCGTATTAAATTCACAATATGTTACATACTGAATCCCCTGAGCTGGAGCTTGTTTCGCTATAAATGTAGATGTTGCTTCTTCCCCCACTCAGAAATCTCTCTCTCTCTCGATCTCTCGACCGCTCCGGTGGCCTAGTGGTTAGAGCGTCCGCCTCGGATGCGGGAGGTCGCGGGTTCGAACCCCGGCCGAGTCATACCAAAGAATTTTAAAAATGGTACTAACAGCTGCCTCGCTTGGCGCTCAGTATTAAGATGTTAGTAATAGGACTGGTCGGCCTGGTGTCACGATAATATGACTGGGTGGACATCATGCCACATGTCTGCGGCATGATGCTCAAGTGCTAGACATCACTTTAAACTGTCACGCTGCAGACATCGTATCAATATGACTGAAAAATTGTTAAAGCTACGTTAAAAATCTAAATCACACACACACACACACACACACACACACACACTATCTCTTTCTTTATATTTACTGTTCATATGTCATCGGTGCAATCAACTAGGTGCGAAAATTTTGTTCACTTTATTGGAAGAACGCTCCGATGGTCTAGTGCTCAGAGCGGCCCCCTCGGACGCTGGCCGAGTCATACCAAAAACTTAAACAAAAATGATACTAACAGCTGCCTCGCTATGCGCTCACCCTGTAGAGGTTAGTGTTAGGACTGGTCTGCCTGGTGTCAGGATAATGTGACTGGGTATGACATCATGCCAAATGTCTGCGACATGATGCCCCGGTGCTAGATATCACTATAAACTGACACACTGTAGACATCGTACCGATATGACTGAAAAATTGTTAAGCTATACACTTAAATTTTTTAAAGCTACATTAAAAATCCAAATCACACACGCACGCACACACACACACACACACACACACACACACACACTATTGCAATTCAAGACCTAGGCAGAAAAATGGAATATTAACCGCAATCGTTTCAGGGTTTTCCAATGTTGAATCATTACAATAAGCTACATGCATATAGCTAATTATGCTATGGATGAAGTTACTAAGGAAGTGGGCATATTTGTATTGACGATGACTGATGTAAATAGTATATAATACATATCTATATATAACGAGCAAAGGAGTAATCTGATAAAGAATCTTAATTTTAAACAACAAAAATTAAATGTCTGGTAGTTTTCTTACAACCTGTAGTTTTCTTATTGTTAATTTAAATATTCATGAATGGTATTCCTTTTTAGAAATCTTAATGTAGGCTGTGTAATCTGCCCACTCATATAAATACATGTACATCTCACAGTGACTTGAAATTTTCATGAAATGTAAAAGCCTAACCTGCATTTATGATTGAAATGCGACAAGCATTACACACATATCAGATTGTATTTACAATCAGAAATAACTACATTACAAAATTTATTGTGCATTTTACCTCAGATTTATGCCATGAAGTTTTTCTAATAAATCCGATATTTCCTTGTACGTGAAGTTTTTCTCAGCGTAGTGCAAGACAAGATTCCCTGAAATCAAAATAAAGAATATATTCCATGAGAAATTTATATAGCTTTTTGTATCATAAATAATCCATCGAATAAACCTCTTATTCAAGTTATCAGTGTGGTAATGTTCAAGCAAATCCAGAACATTCAGAAATCAGCATTATAATAATAATTTAAATATAGGTTATATGTCGTGAGCAAAGCCACAAAAGTATTATAGACATAGTCAACACTATTTTACTGCTTTATGCATCAAACGTTATTTATTAAAAACTTACGTGGCTGCTCCATAAGTATTCTGTCTGCAAAACTGGAGAACAAAAATGGCGACTAGTTTATGCTGGACTGATAGGAAGACGGAACTTTTTTCCGATATCCTTCAGGGAAATATGAAGCAAAAATTCAAATTACGTACATTTTTTTTTTTTTCCTTTCCTTGAAAGCCTTCTAACTTTCTGACCTAACAAATGAAGAAGCATATTACATATGAATACAACTTGCAGAAAACTGTCATTATTCAGCGGAGAGCATTGTTCTGTTGAGAGTAAACGAGTTTAAGCAATTTGAATAATTTATGTAGAGATTATTTTACCTTTCCAATGACGTAAATAGGACGTTAATTTTTTTCATTGGTAGAACAGTGCTAACGCTTCCACGCCTTCAAAAATCACAAACTCGTATTCATTTCACAGAATGAAAGCTAAACTATTTCCCATCGTCAAGGCCAATTATGGTATTAAATACAGTAAAATGAAATGATACACAGTATGGATGGATGGATGGATGGATGGATGTGTGTACGGTCAGAGAGAGAGAGAGAGAGAGAGAGAGAGAGAGAGAGATGTACTTACATAATTACTTATGACTGAGATGATCCAACTACAATTTCGATATAACAGGGATGTAGATTTTCTCCCGCTTTCTAGCTAACATAGACCAGTGTAATTTGGTTCAGACGAACAAATAAATAAGTCGAGAGGTTAGTCCTTATCAGGAAGGTGAACTGTTCTTTCTAATTTATTACTGCGCAAGGAATGTCGTTAATTGGTTTTACTTGTGAAGTAATAGAGATTTGTACATGTACACATTTGAGCAAACTGTGTACATGTACAAATCTCTATTACTTTAATATGTTGATGCGTCACGTACACTTTTGAGCAAAATGTGTACATGTATAAAACTGTATTACTTTAATATGTTGATCCGTCACGAATAAAAATATGTACATGTACAAATTCATGTTACTTCGATGTTGAATTCTGGCGGCCGCTATCGGCCATCGTATGTTCGTGTCTGGTTAAGTTGTCTTTTTTATATTATCGTGTTGCTATATATTGAAATACCGGCGTGCGGGTTGTGCATAGTATTTGTTTTGTTCTGTTTCGTTGTAGTTTTTTTTTTTTTTCTTTCCTGTTTTCATTTTGTCTTGTATCGTTAACGCTAAATAAACCCCATGACCCGAGGGTGTTGTGTGCGTTTCTTCTGTACAACGCCCGGCTCACACACATTTGGGTCAGATGATAAAGATATGATAAGACATTAACAGATTATTGTGTACTCGAGCAAATATGTTTCTAGGTAAATTCAGATTTTTTTTTTATCTGACTATCAAACTTGTATTAAAATCTTATTGCTGCAAAATGCATGGCGCCATGGGCGCCCGAATATAGAGGCAAAGGGGGAGTCCCCCCCCCCCTTAGCCACTAAACATGTTGTGGCCTATATCTGTAAAACACTACGTATTTACCCCTCCCGACCCAATAATTCTGCTTGTTTAAAATACGTTTATTTTATATTTATATTTTAATTTATATGTGTGGGCTAGACCCTATGCAGTCTGCAATAATGAATTCTTATCTTTTTTTTTTTGTAGTTTTTCGGAGGTAATATCAACCATAGGCCTGAGGGGTATATCAAAAGTCATTTATTTTGTTACTGTTGTTCTAGAATGTGATGGAAAAGGTTGCGAATATTACGACTGTGAGCACATTCGAGAAAAGACGAAGTATTCCAAATGGTATTAGACGTCCGGTAGATTTGACCATTAACAAAACTGGTGGCAAGAGAGAAGAGTTAAAAAAATAACTTTTAATTTTGTAAGAACAGTTTTGGGTAAGAGTTGCAGCAGTAATTTAATGTGAAAGTAGTTGCGAATATCCTAGTGAATTAAATACAAGTCCGGAAATCTAAGGAAACTAGATGTTATCCATGTTGCCAGTATGGGGTCATTGAATTTGCGTTTCAGTAATGTTTCATTGAAAGACGTTACTCTCTAGTATAACATTGTAAATTGAAGCAGGCCTAAGTGCAGGTTTTGAAAAAGCAACTACAATAAAAACCCAAGGTCATTTGAGAAGAATCAGGTTTTACGTCTATATACAGTAATATTTCAAGCAGTGTTGCATCATATTTTTTTTGTTTCTAAAAGCTTAGAAGATAAAGATTGTTTCATACAATAATGTAGTTTATTATTTAAGAATATTTCCAGTAGGTGATCTATAATATTTATTATTTACAAGATAATGTAGACTTAGTACAGCACCTGCAGTATTATCACACCCTCCCATTTGTTTGTACCTCCTACCAATCTTAAAAACAGAAGGCATCAGGGATATAAAAATTGCTCAAAACTTGGTCATTTAATTCACTGATTTACAAGTTCTAACCTGATTGTCAACAGTGGGGTCCAAAACACTGTCAAGTTGTTGGTGTTTCAGATTAAAACGAAGTTTTGTAAGCAACAGTTACCTTATTTGCTTGGACCAGTCAGTGTTTTCAAGCAGCAGTTATGTAATTCACCATCATTGAAAATCTCAATAATTCAGTAAATTTTCAACTTGCATCTCTTTGAACACATATTTATTAGAGTTCCTCCTATTTATTTGTTCAGTTTGTTTTTGGAAATATTAAAACTAGACATTGCAAATATTGCACGCAGATGAGTTTTTACAGAAACAGACTATTCTATAAATCAGAAATGGACAGCGAGCAATCTTTTTGCTTGTGTATGTCAGGCACTTCTGTTTGCATTGGAATGACAATCATTCCACACAGTCAAGGGCTGCTTGGTGACTGTTGGGTTAGAAATTAAAAATCAATGGATGAAATGACTGTATTGCACATTTTTTTTATACATCCTTGATGTTTTTCATTTCTAAAATCTGTAATAGTGTACGAACATATGGGAATGTATGTGAATACTATAATCTTTAGAAGCTGTAAGTGTTTTACAAATATATTAGATAAACTTTATTAAGTTTTTAAGTCTGTTCATGTAGTTGAAATGGGTGAGTTTTAAGAGCACTTGGATGAAATCACATTGTTGTGTCTAAGATCTGTGGTCAGTTTGTTCCACATAGCTGGGTCTTGGTATGCAAAAGAATGTCCATATGACTTTGTTTATCAGTGGGAACAAAGAGGAGTGCAAGTTTCTAGATGGAGTGTACATATGGGTGAGGTCAGACAGGTATATTGGACTAGAGTCAGTCAGCAAAATTTAGGATGTGAACAGATTTTGTTCGATTCTGGATTGAATGGGTAGCCAGTGAAGGTTACAGAGCAGTGGGATATGTGCTCAGTTCTTCATACTCCGAGGATGATCTGAGAAGCTGTGTTTTGAACTTTTTCAAGTTTCTGTAGTAGATTCTGATATGAAACAAAAGTGACTTACAATAGCCAAGTCTTGAAAGTACTAAGGATTACGCACAAGTGTTTTAGTGGCATCAGCTGAAAGAAAATTGTGAATGGAGCTGTTGTCTCAGTTTTAGCTTGCAGCATTGCATGTGTTCAT
Source organism: Megalonaias nervosa (assembly GCA_016617855.1). Classification (NCBI taxonomy): domain Eukaryota; kingdom Metazoa; phylum Mollusca; class Bivalvia; order Unionida; family Unionidae; genus Megalonaias; species Megalonaias nervosa. The sequence continues at coordinate 82,439 of JAECUM010002006.1, forward strand.
TACATGTTGGTGTAATGGGAGCATACTGCAATACCCAAATTTGATGCCAACTGTGTGAATTTAATGTTGGTATTGTTGATACTTATTGTTTGAGTTAAAGGATGTGAATGGGAAAGTTTTAGTGCAGTGATCAGGATGTCTTCCTTTATATCATCATTCATCTTCAGCTTGTTACTTGACATCCATGACATGACATGGTAAATGCACCTCTTTAAGCTTCATAATCAGATGGGCAGCAAGATTTGTATATTTGAATGTCATCGTTATATAATAGGTGAGACACCTTATGTCAGTCTATGACACATGAGAGCAGCTGAGTGTGTAGAATCAGGAAAATGGGTTTGAGAACTGGGCCTTCTGGAATACCAAAACATAGATGAACTGGGCGGGAATTCTTTCCATTTGTGGACACAATCTGTGTCCTGCTGCTTAACAGGACTTGAGCCATAGTAAGACTGTATCATGATACCAGATACATGCTGGAGATGGTGAAGTAATATATTATTGTCTGCTATTATCAAATGCCACAGACAAGTCAAGGTAGGTGGGGATTGTTATCTTTCCACTACCAAAAACAGAAGTCATTAACTACTCTCAGGACAGTTTCATTACTTTGGCGAGGGCGATATGCATCCTGTACATTGCTAAAAAGACTATTTGAATTCAGATGAGATACAAATTGGCATAGAAACTTTTTCTAAGATTTTTTAAATGAATGAGAGGTTAGAAACAGTGCAATAGTTCTTGAAATATCTTTGGTCAAGTGTTGGTTTCTTCAACATGAGCTTTACAATGGCAGTTTGAAAAATGATAATTCTCTGGATGAGAGATAAGTACTGATATCATCAGTTAGTGAAGGCAATATTGAATCTAAGCACACAAGTAACGGTGTTGTTGGAATCAGATTGAGTTCACATGACTTTAGGGCACTCTTAGTCAAATTGTATGTACCAAATCCATAGGGACAGGTTCAAATGCTATAAAAGGTTGCCATGTATATTCTGTATCACAGCTGTCTGGTGACATTGAGTTGGTTGAAATTGTGTTGTCAAGCTTATCTCTAATGGACTGAACTTTGTCACAGAAGAAATTTGCAAACAGGTCTGGTAGGTTGACCATAGAGGTTGTTGGAAGTGATGTACATTTATTTCATGACATTAAGAGCTCTTTGCTGCTGGAACTTTCAGTGATCTTAGTACTGTAGTAATTCAATTTTGCTGCATGAACTATGCAACATTCTTTTTAGTGGCTTCATAGATCTGCTTATAAATAGTGAGGCTGGTGGAAAGCCAGATCCTCATGGCATTGGTATCCGCCTTGGATGCAGGAGGTTGCGGGTTCGAAACCCAGCCGAGTCATACCAAAGATTTATAAAAAATGGTACTAACAGCTGCCTCACTAGGAGCTCAGCATTAAGAGGTTAGTGTTAGGACTGGTCGGCCTGGTGTCAGGATAATGTGACTGGGTGGGACATCATGCTATGTGTCTGCGGCATGATGCCCCAGTGCCAAACTTCACTGTAAACTGCCACACTGCAAACATTGTAGTGATATGACTGAAAAATTGTTAAAGCTGTGTTAAAAATCCAAATCACACACACGCACACTCATGGCATTCTCTTTTAGCTGTATGAAGCTGGTCTCTAACTGCTGTACCATGGAGAACACTGTTGAATTGCTACTCAGCACATGGTTGTTGAGGCATTTTGGTCGGCAATATAGACAAGCACTTGTCAAGTTATATTGCTGTAGGACATAATGAAGTTGTTAGGTTTGCTTGAATGTCATGCATTATTTGGGTTATATATATCATATGGAGGTTTCTCTTAGTAGCAGAGATAAAGGGTTGGGGACTGATATGTTGAAATGGCATAAAAAAACCCAAAAAGAACAGGTGATCTGATTCGAGTTCATGGAATAGACTAGAATATTATCATCAGGTCCTTCAGTCTAAAATGTAACCGTATGGGGTGGGTGGGGGGTGGCTACTGACTATTTGAGGTTGAAAATGTGAATAGAATGTAAGTTTTTATGTGAATGGGTTTCCAGGACAGTCAGATTGAAAGTTAAATTCTCCAAGAATAATCAGGTTGCTACCTAAATAATTGCCGTTCTCCAGGAGGTTAGGAAACTACTCCATAAAAGAAATTTGGTCAGCTTGTTCTTTTGACTTTTTGGAAGGCGGTGGAGGCAGAAAATTATGGACTGATCTTTATTCCATTGTGAACAAGTTCTGAACCAGTTCAAACAATGTAGATTAAAATTGAAAGTTGTAGTGTTGTTAACATGGTGAACTATGGAGTTCTTTGCAGTGATAGCAATTCCACTCCCAGCAGTGTTCCCAGTACACTCATATGTATACCAGAGACCCACAGAAGTTTTAATTTGACCCTTAAGGTTGGTTTTTTATTTAATCTGACCCCCAGTTCTTACAACAGGAGTTTTAACTCTCAGTTTTACAGACCTAGTGGTACCACTGTTAATGTCATATGGGCAAGGGGTTTTTGCAATATAGTTGATCCTGACTGAAAATTATGCCATATATCCATCTTGAATTTTTTTTTACAGCTTTTCAAGAATTTATTGTTACATTGACACAGCATTTTCACTGACAGCCTTCTCATATCTAGTTGGAACTAAATGACAATGCTGCCTTGCAGATATCCAATATGGCTGCCACAATGAACATAATAAAAATCTTTTTGCTCAGTTTCCTGAATTAATGGTCATGTTGACATGTAATTTTTACCAAACGTCATCTGATGGTATTTAGTTTTTACCTAATGAAAATTGTGCCAATCTTATGTCCAATATGGCAGCCACAGTGGCTAGTTTAAATATCTTTCCTCCCAAGAACAACAGAGATGGTTTCAGCACTACATAGCTAAAAGGAAGTGGTCTTGAATTTGTGTAAATTCTTTTTGGACAGTAGAGTGTCAGTCCATTCAAGAGACTCTTGTTGTAAAGACAGTTGTCCAGTGTCTGTCCAAGAAACAAAATTTCTTTGAGCACTGAACATCACAAGAATCTTCAAAGGTTACTTTTGAATTGCTGATGTTCAGCTTTTAGCTCACTTGGCCAAGGTATTTTCCTCCTGCTTTGGTGTATCACATGAATTATTTAGTGTTATGCTTCTGTTTAGCACTATTTCTAATCAGGCATGCCCATCATAAGCAAATTCTTTCTTGTTCTTGCCAGGTATTAAAAAAAATTCTTAGTAATCCCTCCCCACACCTTTTGTAATATATTTATTTACTGTATTGGATGTTTATGGTTATGATGACTTCGGTTTTGTTTTTTTTCCATAGGGATTGAGGAATCATAATGTCCACCATGCTTGCAGTGCGAGTAAGCCATTTACCTGCACTAGTGTCATCCATAGGTAAATCCGGCCTTTGCCATGGCTCAAAGCTTAAACTGTTTACACGGGTACAGACTTATGCCAATGAAGCACGCTCAGCTCGTTTCCTTAAAAGAAAAACTGAGACGAGGACTCTAAAGGAAACTCTTACAGCTCCAGGAGGGGAAACTGGTAAGGATAACCTCTCTGACTTGTACAATGCTGAGGAGGTTGAGGGTTTTGTAGTTGACTTGATTACTTCAAAAGTTGAAAGCTATGTCATGGTCATGTGGAAAGAAGAGGGCTAAACTGGTGAAATTTTTAATTTGTGATAAAGATAATTTTTATTGTGCTCATTCAGTCGGCACAGATTTGGATCCAATTTAGTAGTTTTTATGATAGAGGATTACTGGAAAGATTAAACTACTGAGAAACACCAAATTCAGAACTTATCCTGAGAATTTGCATATGTACTATCTTCTTTGCATGTTTGCAAATTTACTGATGTACTGCTGTCTTTGCCTGTTTGTAAAGTTTATTTAGATCCTCATTGTGGATCAGTAAAGACACTGGCAGCTATTCCTGGTATGCCTTTATGGAGCAAAGCTTTTTGGAAAAAACAAAATGCAGCCAGGTATTCACCAGTAAGCGTTGATCAGTGTATCCGAAGATAAAGCACCAGGCTGAGAATCTTAGGAAGAATATGATTGCTGAGCAGTTTGTTGGGCAGATTAGATAAGATTTGATAAATTTCTTTTTTTTTAAAAGTAGCTTCATTTTTGCATAGGTTGGCTTATTGCATCAAACCAGTTCATACAAATTTGATTCGTTAAGCAAGGTGTGTGGTTTGGTAACTATCATCCTGCCCTCATTACATGTAGTTAGGTTCTCTTATGGTAAACTTGCCAATGCCTTTAGTGTCATCAAATATGGGTCACCATTTTAAATCATTGAGTTTGCCTTTTCAGCAAAGAAAACATCTTACAGTACCTTTACTGTTTTGACCTTGCAGAGGATCCGGTTACTGTATTTAAGTCTTTTGCTTTTCAGTCTCTTAAGAAATGAAAAGTAAAGTTGAAATGCAGTTTCTTTTGTGTCAGTGCAGTTTCTTTTGTGCTATGCAAACATTTACATGGATTGATTTTAGAATTAAGGTTGATTAACATCTCCATGAGATTCACTCTAATACACCTTTGTATTTGCTGTGTTGATCTGCAAGTAGCCAGTTGGCTGTTGTATAAAAATCACCTGTTTCTGATTCCAGCTATTTCCATGGGTCGTGGATTAGTAGCAGGAGCATCAGTGTTAGGACTTGGAGCTCTGTGCTACTATGGGCTTGGAATGTCCAAGGAAGTTGGTGCTCTTGAAAAATCTGTGTAAGTACTCATAATCAGCCAGTCTTATCTTCTGTATTTTTAATTAGTGTGATTACATTGTACAGATATTGTTGTGAGAATTTTTAGGTCATTACTGATCAGCGTGCATATAGCTTTTCACATAACCACTCGCAAGAATTCAACAAAAGGCCTTTCCAGTTTCTGGTATACTTCTATATCAGAGTAAAACTTGTAACAGAAGTTTGTTCTGGCTTGTTTTTTATAACATGGTGATCTGGATAGTCTGCCAGGTTGTCATGCTGTTATTCATTAAACTTTGCAGTTTATCAAATATAATCATAAGATTTAATGCATGGATATTTCATTTTGAAAATTGCCAAGATTTTTTCATATCTTGTAAAAAAGATGCAAAATGTTCATGCACACAAATACATGGACAAGAACATAGTCAGAAACACAACATAGATTTGTTTCCATTTTGTTTTATTAAAGGCTTTGGTCACCAGAAGTAAGACGACGTATGAGAGACACATATATGTATTTTGCTGCCAGTGTTGGTGTGACAGCTGCAGCAGCTGTGGCAGCCAGTAGAAGCCCCCGTTTAATGTCTCTAATGACCACAAGGCCATTGCTGGTAAGAACTTTATTTTTCTTGTGTACTTATTCATGGGCAACACTAGGCATCATCATAGCCTTTATGCTCTGCCTATCAGTTTAAGGTCCTACATTTTTTGTCATTTTCCTACACCTGAAGCCAAGCTCAGCATCCATAGCAATCCTTGAAAACCTTGAATTCCATGGCATCCCTAAAAAACCTTGAAAAAGGCTTAAATTTTAATATAATCCTTGAATTCTATCAGGAACCCTTGAAAACGAAAACTAATGCAATGAAAATGATCTTGCAATCTCAAATGAGACTTTGTAATTTTTGGTAACTGTTGGTTTTGCCTTGATGAAGTTTTTCACCCATACACATGCCCAGATGCAAAGATAGTAAGTAATACAAAATTTCATGCACCATGGGTTGAAAATTGAGAATTGAAAGAATTGCAGCAGAAAAAAGCAGACATTTATTTGGCTTGTTGCAAATTACATCTCAAGACATTTAATGCAGTGTCTATGGGTGAAGGTGCTTTGAAATCTTACGCAAAAGGTCTAAACATCAAAGTCAAAGGCATGCAACTGGAAGTAGTGGATGTTGCATAATTTTGTTTTGGGGGGGAGGGGACCCCACGTTCCAAAGCCAACATTGGTTTGCAAAAGCCTATTAACATAATAAGCTCTGTGAACTTGACAACTCCTAAAGTCTTCCTGTCAGTTGATGACATTGTTTCTATCAAAAGAAGATGCTTTGCAGGCGAAAGTAATTTGGTCTCTGCACATGGTTTCAAAGCGTGTTATTCGTCTAAAGCAGGAATAAGCAGAGTTGTTGCCAGCATGTTCCGATGGCAACATTGCAAAAAAATTTTCATGTGGAGATAGAAAATCTTTGTATCTCACCAGTTTTGGGCTATCCCCATACTTTATTAGTATTCTAAAGAAAAAAATTGGATGAAAGTATGAACAAGTGCTTACAAAACAAGCAAGTGTATTTCCATGTCAGGCTTTGGGATGGTCAGGAAGTTGTAACAAGGTACCTCATGTCCGAATTTTTGGGTCTTGCTTCTGCAGATTTGTTGCATTTGAAAATACTGCTTTATTATGTTGCTACTTAAAATTTTAACCTCAAAATGTCATTGTTAAGAAAACCATAAAAAATCCTAGAAAGGGGTTGAATTTTGTGAAATGATTCTGCAGGCTGAAAAAAATGTATGCAGCTGCCAACTTGCTCCAGCAAAGGGTATGTTGATAGGAAGGAATTTGGGTCAATTTTTAACTTTAGAGTCTCTGGTCACACACTTTTATATAACCTTATATTTGTTTAGAGTGCTGAGATGTCCTTTGGAAACATCTTTCTACAAATAAATATGCAAAAGGTCTGAGAAACTATCAGGAAGAATTGGAGTTAATAATTTTATATAACCAATGGAAAAGATTGTCATGTCTTAGGGTGGTGTGGCAGTTCCTCGGTGAGTCTGTAGTTGAATGCAAAACAGATTTTTAACTCTACTGATTACAAAGCAGCAGTACTTGAAGATTGGCATGTTATCCATCATCCTTTCAGTATCACAAGTTTGCTGTTGCTGCTTCTGAACTACCTGGAGAACACCATGAAAGTTAACACTCATCAAACTGTAGTTGGTCACATAGGAAAATGGTGCCACTCAAAACATCAAATATGGAAGCCCTCTTAAAACATCTTGTTGTCACTACACTGCCGGATTGGATGATCATATCAGTATTGGGCTTTCACATTATGATCTTTAGTTAGTCATAAATGATTGTTTTGCTGAATTTGCATTCAGTGTGGCTGCTATGGTTGCCATCTGGAAAGAAATTGGTGCCAACCTGACATCCATTATGGTTATCATTTTGAAAATATTGTTATCACTACTTCTAAACAGAAAGTCATGAATGTGGTGTTTTCACCAGAAAGAGTTTGTGGATATATTCTATTCTTAAATGCTCATGATGAAAAAAGAGAGGAATAAATGATGACAATACAAGGTTGTTTTTTTTTCATTTTATATTACAGCAGATATGTGTTTTCTTTATCTGTTTTATTGCAACATGCAGTGGGGTGGTGGTGGCGCAAATTCAAACACAGATTTTGTTTTGTTTCTTAAGTCTTGGGACATATGACCTAGGTTTAAAAAAATTTTCACCATAAGTTCTGGGACAGGAACAATTTTTCATTTTATTGTGTCCCAATATATACTAGTGTTGTTCCGATTATCAGTTATAATAGATCATCATTTGGTTGAGCAAACCAGTAAGATAATCAATTGTGAAACTTCATAATTGATTGTGTTTAAAGGGAGACTACTTCTTTTAGTTTCACCCAAAACACAAGGTTAGTAAAACTCCTGTGTAAATGGTAAGCGAAATAGGGCTTCCAATCTACTAAAGTTAATTTGAATTATTTATTCCCTTCACAATTTACAAATATAAAACCATACCATATCCCGTAGGTGGAAATTTTCATAATTAGGAACATATAGTCATGATTGCATGATTAAGCTGTTAAATTGTTGAGTTCATAAATTTAAACACATTTTGATGATTTGTTTCAGTTTAAAATCCTTTGTAGTACTTGTAAATAATGACATACAAGAAAACCATGTCTTTCTATACTTTAAATTATAGACACATCACATATGAATGAAAGAATTTTGGGGGACTGCAGCAGTGTTTCACTTACATAAGACTGATTAGCCATAAAAAGTTGCTTTTATTTAAGAGTTGTAGAACAAAAATAACACAAAACAATAGAAACAAAATGTGATATTTTATCAGGTTAAAGTATACATTTGATTAAAAGAAATTACATCTGTAAATTAACATTTTGAACTCTTGAGCAAAGATATAACTTTATAACAAACAAAAATTAAAATTTTCTCCTAGCAACCAATTATAATAGATTATCAGTTGGTTAAGTGCAACAGATTATTGATTATGAAATTCTGACTGATTCCCATCATTAATATATACGATAAATATGGTAGTTTGAAAATAACTTGCATTTATATTGTTAGGATACACGAATTAAAATTAGGCTGTCTGTTATGGATAAAATTATTGAAAGCTAAGAAATTTCATCTTGCAGTTCCTTTTTGGATCCTATGTTGCAATGATTGGCAGTGGTTCAGTGTGCCACTCAATTCCCTACAAATCGGGGTTTGGGGCCAAGCAATTGGCCTGGCTGGCTCATGCAGGGATTTTAGGGGCAGTGGTGGCCCCAATCACATTCTTAGGAGGACCCATTCTGGTGAGGGCAGCTTGGTACACAGTTGGAGTTATTGGAGGTAAGAGTAAATTTTGTACACATCTTTGATTTTCTTGAGGCCATCCATTTGTTTAAGAGTAAGATTATATCAGGTGACTTGGCCAAATATGATGAAAACATAATCATAAAAATTGTTTACAATAAAATTATGTAACGAAGCAGCAACATTCATCTTGTAAAATAAAAACAGCAGACAACACAAGATATGATATGAGAGAAAATGAATATTACTGTTAAAATGTCATACAGAACCTGACCATTCTGGACACTTCGGGTATTCAGGGGTGTTAAAATTGTATGTCATGATTGGGACTAGTTAATTTTTCTGTTGGACAAGCCTGATGGCAAGAGTTTACTCTTCGACAAATGCAGTTAAAAAATAAAGCCCCTTATTGGTTATCAGTTGGTTTGTTTAGCAGAAACCAGTCATAAAAATCTCAGTGTATGGTCATCAGTATTCTAAATGTTGTTTCCACTTTGCAACATATCAAGATTATTATTCCTTTGTCTGCACAGTACTTGAGAAACCGCTTCGGTGGTCTAAGTGGTTAGAGCTTCTACCTTGGATGCGGGAGATGGCAAGCTGTATTTTTACCCCTACTTGTGTCAAACAATTAAGGGTCATTGTGTGATGGTCTCCTCCAACAACGCATTGGTAGCAGTGTACCTCTAGTGACAAGAAGACACACAGGTTCCTTCACTTTGTGTCAAGGTTTTGAACCATCTCTGTTGGTCAATCTCATCCTTGACAGAAAAAGCATAATTCTCGAAACAGTCCATCTGCTAAGCATCCATGATTTTAATTCAGCCATTACAACAATTTCATGCTGCTCCTTCTGAGCAGATGCAGTACACCTTGGTCAGCATGCCATATGTTTTGGCCATTAGTTTGTTCACTGGTTCTTTACCTAAACTGCTATATGAGCCCCAATCAAATGGAGAAAAAGTTATCTCCTACTTTAATCATTTTGAGAAGAAAGGAAATTTCTTGCAAAGCTGTTACCATTTTGATGACTGGTTAAATTTGGAAGGCGTTATGGTCTTGTATTGAAAAGAAAACAACAAATAACAAACTTACCACATGGACTGGAGCTCCATGAAATCATTATGGTGATGTAAAAATTATACTGGAAACCTAACAGAGCACATCTCAGCAATTCAGAAAAACTGGCCTGCTTTTTGAGTTCTGTGGAAGCCTTTTCAAGGCAGACGACACATACAAAAATTAAAGACACAATGGTATAAACAAAATAGTGTTTATGTGTGTTTTGTTACATAGTGAAACCAAAGTCACATAATCTAATACACATATATCTACATAAAAGGGTAGAAAGCTGTATACTTCAAACTATTTGCATCATGGCAAATCAAATAACGAACCATAATGTGGTGCATATTTTAATATCAGTAATACCTTACCAATCACCATTATTAAACTTTACTTTTCCACAGTGGAAATGCCTCGTCCATTCCCAATACATGAACTCTTGGTTCTAGAGATTTTTTTAGAATGTGCATCGACTCAGTCTGACCAACATAATTGGCCAATGCACAATAGTGTGACCTCATTCTTTTGTTGATGATATTGAGTCTACCAAGGGAAAACATGATGAAGAGAAAAAATTTCTACAGGTGATGGTTTTGTTAAATATTAGGGCCTGAGATTCATAATTCTTTTTAGTGAAACTATCTTCTCACATATTTATTGTTTAAGATAAATTATAATTCCTTTTTTTAGTGCATTTTACATGATTAACCTCCTATCCTCCCTACTTCATAAAGGTGTGGGACATTGTGTATAATATTAAGGGTCCTCAAAAATTTTCCACTTAAGGTTTGCTCAAAAGTGTGTACAGTTTTACTGGGTTCTAATATTATTGTGATTATTGTCATCAATTCAGCAGTGTGGTAACAACACAAAACATCCAAATAGTTTGTTTTAATAGAGATTCCAGGTGCTTTATATGTTTGAGTAATGTTTCAAAATATTACTATAATTGAAACAATTATATTGTTGTGCTTATTATAATCTGTTAATGGAAGAAAATGAATCGACTCTGACATTTTGTTTTTACAGTACAAAGAAGTATAGAGCATCAATGAGGCTGATGTAATCCTTGTTGCTATTATATTTCATTTTTATATTAAAGTTTCTTGTTTCATAACTTTTATTTACAGCTGTTTCAAATGATTGGTAAGTGTGGGTACAATAAAGGCTAATGGGACACTTGCATAATTTGTACATCATGCACAAAATGGACATGAATGGATAGATGTCCTGTTTGTGGTCAGACAAACATTTAAAATTTTGCTGAACGTTTTGGCACATGTATAAAAGGAAGGAAGCATGTTCTTCTGGATCAGTTGAATCTCAACTTGTGCAAAACAATACATCTCCCCATATAAAAGAGAGACAGACAGCATCATTCAAGAGAGATATACTGTTACTACCTGTGAGGAAGCAATACATATTTCTCAGAGGGATGTGTCCAAGGGAAAAGGAAGGAGCAGCATCCCTCTTTGAAGAGACAGCACATCTTCCAAAAAGATGTCCAAGTGCCTCCACCCCCACCCCCCCGAAAGTATATTTAGGTGGTGGAGCACCATTCCAAGATGAAGCACAGTAATACCCTTAGGGGGGGTAATATGGAGTTTTGCACCTTCCCATTGTCAGAGGGCAAGATCACCATAATACCCAAGGTTAGGCAGTGAGCAGATCACACAACCCAAAGAGTTAGAAGTCAGTCTTCCTGTTCTAGTTCGGAGGAAAGTTCCCTCAGCTATAGATTGCCATAGATTGTAATTGATCCATCACTGACGGGTCCCTTATCATCAGGCTCCAGGCACTGATCAGCTGTCACTGGGTTTCATTCACAAGACATGGACCACAGCTCACCTGACAGAGGGCATAGGTTTCCAGGTACAGAGTACCAAATATCAAAACATACTGGATTAAAGTATAGCATCAAGGAGATGTTTGAATACTACTGTTCTGCTACATTACCTATTTTTCCAACCACTGGGTCAGAGCCTGTTTTTATGCATGCTTCAGGGACATAAAACTGGACCAATGTCCATTCCTTCACTAAGTTCCCTTTTAACCCTTTTGGTGTGTGGAACTTCCCTTCAAAGAAGAAATCAGCCTATACCACCATGGATGTTATCTATATGGCCTCCAACAAGTACAAGCGATGAGGTCCAGAGACCACCACATTATACAGGAAAGGTCATTAAGGAAGGAGAGGGTTAGTCCCCCTTCCCCAAAGAGTCCTAGTGGAGATGAGAAGAATTTTTGCTCTTCGAACAAAACAGCCATTAAGGACAGGTGTCACTTCCTATCCCGTGTCACATGATATCCATTTGCCCACTTCCTGACTTTCCACAAAGATTTATCATCTCTGGTCCAATTCTTCTGTATACCACTGATATTTGGAAAAGGAAGATGATAGTGCTTTATTAATTATAGTAGATTCCCAAGAATTTACTAGAGTTCAGGAAGATAGGATACACCCCCCTCCAAGGATCTCCAAATCCTTCTCACCAAATATCACAAGTGGTCAAGGAGACAGTCATTCAGCATGGCCCTAAATGAAAATTACTGCCTTCCCCCGATAATGTGCCCTAAGCCAATGCATTCAAGCAACACCAAGATTCTTTCTTGCTTAGAAATATTGTTAGGAGTAATGCCCACACCAGACTTGGTGTTGCTTCCGCACTCAATGATGGCTGATCAGAGATCAATAATCAAAATAGAGGTGGGGTCAGTCCTCTTTGCTAAACTGAGATCATTCGTATCAACCTTGAGCTATAATGTTCATTGTCCCTTCTGACTAGTAAACCCTTCTAACACCACAGCTTCGCAAGTGGTCATTTCAGCCATTGCTTGCCTCTTGATTAAGTCCGTGGAGGTTTTAGAATCAAAGGCCAGGTCATGAGTGACCATAGCTTCACATGCTGATCTGTTTTCAAAGCTTCCTTCATTACCACTCCAGTGGCCTAAGTGGTTAGAGCGTCTGCCTGATGAGGGAGTTTGTGGGTTTGAACCCCAGCCAAGTCACACCAAAGACTTATAAAAATGATACTAATAACTGCCTCGCTGGGCACTCGGCATTCAGAGGTTAGTTTTTAGGACTCATAGGCCTGGTGTCAGGATAATGTAACTGGGTGGGACATGATGCTGCATGACTGTACCATGATGTCCCAGTGCTAGGCATCGCTATAAACTGCCACACTGCAGACATCATAGTGATATGACTGAAAAATTGTTGAAGCTACATTAAAAATCCAAATCACACACAGACACACACACACACACACACACACACACACACACACACACAGAGGCTTCATTCAGTTTAGTGAAAGATGAATCATTATCACCCATTGTCTTGAAACTGCTATCAGTGGCTGTAGCTAAGACTATAGCAATGGTGTCATCAGCAGATCTTTACTTCTGGTGAGATGTGGCTTTGGATTCTATAAATATTTTTTTTCTTGAACTCGGCAAACATTGTAGTGCTGCTCCCCTGAAATCTTAGACCTTATTCGTCTTGTTCCAACTATTTCATCTCAAGATTTTAGGGACCAACAACATAGGTCTATTGCATCAGTTACTGGCCCATCAAAGTCAACTGCTAATTGAACACATGATCAGGCCATGGTTCAGCCACACTTCCAGTGAAAAGGTACACAGCCACATCAACAAAAAGGAGAGTCCCCCCTATAAGTTTATTCCACAGATGAAATGGAGAAATTGGAGAGGGAAGGGTAAGGCAGAGAAATATGCTTTGCCTCCCCCTTTCCCAAATAGGCAAAAGGTGGGGGGGAGGTCATCCCTGCAGTGCATACCGCTTCCTTTGATACATTTTGGTGCTTGATTGGCCCTCATTTCATTGGCCTGGTCAAACATCACAGAAGATTGGACCCTACAGTGAATGAGGTTTTACATCTATGCTTAACAGAATTTCCTCTTGTCGGGACATCCATCTTCCATCAATCAAACATATTAAAAGTCACACTTCTTCAAAAGGATGCAGTAGAGAGAGTTCAAAGCATCCAGTTGCCAGCATTCTGCTTGAGGTATTTCTGGTCCCAAAAAGGGCAAAACAAACAGGCTTGTTATAGATTTCCCCCCTCCCCCCAACAAACTTTTGCTGGAGGAAACTTTAAAGATGGAAACTAACTTCAGTTTATAACCCAATCAAGCCAGCTAATGGGGCAATTTCGATCAGTCATTATGATCAGTGCTTCCACAACCCAATTTCTCCTGTGCACAAAAAATATTTCCAGTTCTCAGACATATTTTGATTCAGAGCCTTGCCATTTGGTCAAGCCTCAGCACCCTGAGCCTTCAGCAGAATCACAAGTAATAGCTCAGTATTTAAAGTACTTGGGTATTCTGCTGATCCAGTACCTAATAGGTAGATGACTGGATACTACAAGATGTCATAAAGTCACTGTTATGTCACATGGTCAACTGCTGGCCCGTAGTGACTCAAGACTTATTCCAAAGTTACAGAAATTCAGTTCAGAATTTTATGTACATAGAAATGAATTTCCTTATCTCATTGGTCAAGGTTCATGTTCCCCAAGAGAGGATACACAAAATCCTGGAACTTTTAAGGATATTTTGGACCAAGACTTCATTGTCAGTCAGTCTTTCTCTTTTGGGAACCAGGAATTTCACTGCAGACCTGGTATCCCTAGTGAGAACTTATTTGTGTCCTCTTCACTTTCTCCTGGTGATTTGTGGAAGTGCCACAAGGTTGTACTGTCACATCAGATTTCTCTAAGCCTGAAGTGGTGGTCAAATCAAAACACAAAATTTAGTTCTCCAAAGGTTAATGAATTGGTTCAGATCCTCACTTAGGGGATCTTGTTGTGTTCTTAGAGTTTCAGAGTCCAGTGTCTTGCTCTCTGACACTAAGATGGAACTCCTTTGAAAATATACGTTTAAGACCCATGTATGCCCTATCAATTGAGGAGAGATGTTTACACTTCAGTGGGAATCATGATTTGATTTCTTATTACATCAGCCAAGTTTTCTTGCATGAAAAACATTTTCCATCCCCAATATAAATATTGTCACGGTTGCAATCTGTACTGGGGATATTCTGGATTGATTTCTTTGCCCAGATAGGGCATATAGGTTCTTCTTAGCAAATGCTAAGGGAAAAGGAAGGGTAAGAAAAGGCTTTTTCTCCCCGTAAGGGGCTCAGTTTATATTCCAGCATTTATTGTCTCTTGATGACTCTTGCTCACCATCATGAGTTTTTATCTCTCACAGAAAGAGACTTGTCATTCAAGGGTTAATGCTTATGTTCTAAGAAATCTCCAGAACAGGAAGTTGTTGTATCTGGCATGCATGAGGTATTTGCATTATGGGAAGGTAAATAAAGCTTAATAATAGTAACAGGTGAGTATTACATAAATAAAACTAGTTTTACTCCCAGAAAAACTACATTTGTTTATACTTTTGTGGTGGTTGTTCTTTCTGCTTTCCACCTTGAGAAAAAAGGATCAATAGATGTCTCAAGTACTTTATCAGTTTCTTGGAATTGCTTCACTGTGCTTGATTTGATCATTATACATATATATGGGAGCAAGAGAGATGTTAATTTCCTAGCAAGCTAAGGTTTACTTAACAAATTTGAACATTTGGTATTGATCAAATGTTACAAGTTGGCATTTGTGTATGTGATTTGTGTCCAGTTCTGACAGCTGTTATTTTTTTAGTGTTCTAAAGAAATGCAAAATATCATTTTCAACCTTTAAAGACTTATTTCATCATGTTTGGTCTTTTATCAAGAAAAATAAAATGAGATATCTCATGAGTAACATAAATGCAGACCATGGTGATAGAATTGCTCAGTCCTGTTGATATTCAGAACTGTTTTGTCTTAATGTTTAGAAGAAATGTGAGAAGAATGTCAATACAGCTAGTCCACAATCCACTATGTTTGTATGACTCACTGCAAAATGTATTTTATGAGAAAATGTTTATAGTCCTGAAGGTTCTTAAATTCACATTAATTACAAGAATAAATTGGCAGTGGAATCCATTGAATTTTTTTCTTCAGGTTTGTCTACCATTGCAATGTGTGCACCCAGCGAGAAGTTTCTGAACATGGCTGGGCCTCTAGCCTGTGGTCTGGGGGTTGTGTTAGTGTCCAGTATAGGTAAGATGTGAAAGAATGTTTCTAGCGGAAGTTGAAATACACTATAACGGAAAGGATTAAAATGTGTCGGTTGAATACCTGGCCTCACTCAAGTGACTTGATCAGTCCTATGTAAAATCTTACCTCGCCAGACATGGAATTACTCAAAAGCATATAAAACTGAAAATAATTGAAGTCAGAGGGGAACATATCAAAACATAACCAAACCAAAACTTACCCAAGTCAAAACATACCCAGACTGAAAATACCCAATTCACAAACATACTCAAGTCAGAATGTACCCAAATTAAAAAATATATACCAATTAAAGCAAGGCCCAACACATGGAAGTTCTGACATTTACTGTTTTAGTTTTATATGTTTAAAGTTCTTCTCTATAAATTGTGAATAGGTATAAATGTTTTTAGATTGCTTTTGTTTGAATATTGTAGGAAAGATAACCTTGAATAATGTAACACCATGGCCTTTGAAATTTCCTTTGATATTGAGAACCCTTTAAATATTTTAATTTGGAATAACTCAGCATTGTATTCTGTAGTAAAAGCCATACCGGTCATGTATGCATTCAACACTGATTATTTCAGTAATTTTTTTTAAAATTTGATTCTGCGTATCTTTAAGTTGCAATACATCACTTTATTTCGATCTTCATACATCAGTATTTCTTTGGAAGGTCATTATTTATATGCACCGCACTGTGATGTCACAATGAAAGGTATGCATGCTATTTATTGTGCTGATTAGACTTGATGTGCTCATTTCTTGACCTAGTTTAGTACCTGGCCACCATTGTAAAGATCCATAGTGATCAATAATTTATCTGGAAGTTTCTTGATGACTGTCAAGGTACAGACCATTCAATAATCAAGATTTAATAGACTTCAGTTAAACAAAATTAGTATTAAATTTAAAAACAACAATTTGTATTTAATTTAATGAGTAAATAATGCTCATACATGACCTGTATGACTTTTTCCGTAAGAGGTGTAATTTACAAATCGTTAGTAAGGGATGAAAATAAAGAAGCTAAATTGGATAGAGAGTTAGAGAGAGCTTTCAAAAGTAAGTAATGTTGGTGCCTTTCTCTTTTTCTCTCTCTCTTTCTCTTGTGTAACAGAAAATCAATCGGTTGCTGGAGCACATACCTGTCCTTACGACTTAAAGCTTGTCGGTATTCATTGTCATGTTTATAACAATCCCAATATTGAAATGTCATCTGTTTTGTAACGTATTTTCTTCTCTGGTATTTTCTTAGTATTTTTCTGATGCCAGTCTCATCTGGATAGTAATGTATGCAAACAAATGCAAAAGCACATAATACAAGAAAATTGTTGGCCAGTGAGCTTTTTTTTAATGATAATTAGCATCGCATCGCTGCTGAATGTTGCTTTGAATTTGGGTGGATTGCAGCTGATTAATCTAATAGTTTGAAGGAATACATGGATTTTAATGCCGCTAAATATTTTATATTACTCCTTAAAATCAAGAGTATCTAGCGAAAAGAGATGCTGAAGAAAATTATTACTGATGATTCAAACTGGTGTGACTAAAAATATGCAATGAAAAAATAGAACAATGAAATAAAATATGCAGCGGAAAAATGGAACTCAACTGAAATAAAGATGCAGTGGAAATTATTTCTTGTTTTTAATTTTTAATTTAAAAAAATCAAAGAAGATTTTAATTATGAGATGTATACATATCTGTTTGCATTGCTGAATAAAAATAGAATTTTTTAAACTGATGCTCATAATTGTGAAACATGCGCATTTGAGTACTGGTTAAATCACATGAAGCAGTCATCAAGAATAGTCCCAGTTATGTCATTATTTAAAGTGAGTTTGGGTCATGTTTTAATTTGGGTACATTTTGTCTTGGGTACATTATAGTTTGGGTATGTTTTAACTTGGGTATATTTTGACAAGGGTATGTTTTGGTTTGGGTATGTTTTGACATGGTTATGTTTTGGTTTGGGCATGTTATGACTCTGGTACGTTTCGGTTTGGGTACATTTTGAGTTAGTTTTTGGGTGATACCGTATATAGATTTTCAGTGCCTTAAATAGAAATGAATTTGTTCCTATTGGGACATCATCCAGAATATGCTACACAAAAGAAAAATGACTATAACTAATGGTCATTAAGGAGCATTCATTTATTTTGAGTGCTTATATTTTCGTGACTGTGGTCATAAATTAAATAATAGAAGCAAAACCAACAAGTTTTGTAAAATTTAACAAATAATTATCAAAGTTATAAATGAAAATGTAAGAGGAACTAACATGATTATGAACTGAATCCAAAATAATCCTTAAAGGTTCTTTTCAAGATCAAAAGAATTCATTATTACGAATGAATTTCAGATGCTCAAATGTACGCATCACAATGATATTGTCCTGAACACGTTTGAATAATTCACAATAATCCCAGAATAATGTTCTAGTCCAGTGAGCACTTTCTAATGCCAATGAATAATCCTAACAAATGTTTCCTCTTGGATTAAACACAACATTAAACACATCTGCAGATTGACTTTGACACCTGAAATAAGAATCCAAAATAGGAAGAATTTGATTTCTCAGTTCTCTCCTTATATACACCTTAAAGAGTCTGTTACAAGTATGTTGCAATATACCCCACATGACAGATCTTACTACTCAATCAAATATGTCCAGTAACTATTCATGTGACCTAAACAATCCAATTAAAAATAACTTAATTCTTCTAAGAACCCACTTGACCTTACCAGCCAATGAGAAATTACCCCAGACTTGTCAACAGGTTAAATATATAGGTTGAACTTAACTTGTCAACACCTATTTATAGCTTAATATCTATTTAACAAAATAGAATCTATACCCATGGAATAAAATTAACTATGTATTTAGTTTATAGAACACTACTATTTAGTGGTGAAAAAAATTACACTCTATAGGAATAGCCATGTACCAAAAGTTAACAAAACATATATACATAACATAACTCTATTTTTATTTGAATTTTTTTGTATTTAGAACATTTTCAGTCGACAATTGCAAAAGTCCTGTTGAAAACACCAAATGTAAGGATTCCATCATCGGCTTGCAGTTTTATTATGACAAGTTTACTGCATATACTTATAAATCAAGTGCAAACTACACAGAACCAGATCTACCATTGCGTAATGCTGGATTAAGATATCAATGACTAATTATTTTACAGAGAACCAGTCTGCTTCTGGGAGAATAAAACTTAAGTATATTTTGAGATGCATCCATTGGCTTGTAAATGGATTTAAATTTTGTTCACATACATTTCATAAACTGTAATCTATGTACTGTAGTTGACAGCAAAATATTTACTTTCATATTGATATCCTGTATTTATTTTTCCCACTGACAAAATACGCATGGACACTTGGTGTGAGGCAGTGTTGTACTTTCTCCTTCGAATACAATCGCATTAAGGCTCAAATTTGTTTGAATTATCGTAGTCATGACCCAGGAAAGATTTCACTTGGGAAACAAAGTGAGTGATTTATGCCTATGCAAGTCTGAGATGGACAACAAATCAGAGAGGTCTTTGTTATGACCAAGGTTCTCCCTGCCATGATGATGGAACATATCTGATATCATTGATCAGTAGCACTGAATAGTAATCTGAACCGACTTTTTTCCTGAAACAGCAAAACAAAAAAAATCAGCTACATATGGAACAGATACACTTGAATGGACAATATTTTTTACTTTGGACCAGTCCCTGAAAATACGCCACCTCCTTCATAAGCCTTTCAAGTTGTGGGCCTTCTAGATCATGCAGTTCTTCCATTGACTGAAAGTTTGAATTGATTTTGTGTCAGGACTGTCCTGACAAGAGCCAAGTGTGAAGGAGAAGGTGTTCCTGGCAAGAACGGAATACATTAGGCTGTTTGAGAAGATTTGGTCTGGCTGGGATCTTCCTGGGTAGATCTACCACTAAATTGAGATCATTGATCCAGGATTTGTCCACAGTGAAAGGGGCAATCAGTCATTTTGCAATTCTGGCCCATTAATTTCTGTATAATCTTTTGAACTAAGATCAAAGAGGGGTGGGGGGATAGGCAAATGCACATGGACCTTCACAGCTAAAGAAAGCATTGACACACCAAACCTTAGGATCTAGTACTGGAGGAAATGAAGGTGGGCAGTTTGAGATTCCAACTGGTTGCAAAAGGATCAGTCACTGGATGCCCCCATAGTTGGCAAATTTGATGAAAGACCATTGGATGGGGGGGACAATTCTGTATGGAGAATCTGTCCTCTCCTTGACAGTGAATCAGCCAACATATGGAGTTTGCTGGGAATTTGTCTGATCTGAATGTCTATGTTGTACGCACCAGCTGCGAAATTCTCAGACAAAAATGCAGAGTTGGGGTGATTTGTTACTGACCTCTTTGAGGAGATATGTCACTACCACTCAGTTGTCTGACATAAGGAGTACAACCTTGTTCTGAAGATCATAATCATCATCAATCCCATAATAAGGCAGTGTAGTTTATGGCTCCCATGGACAGTGTTATAATGAGGGAATACTCCATTATAAGGCAATCCCACTATAAGGCAGTGTTATTTATGGCTCCCATGGACAGTGTTATAATGAGGAATATTGTCTGCTGGGAAAGTTCATAGCACATTTTGTAAGTAAGATATGGTGAGCCATAGGACACTTGATCATAATTCAGTATTGTGTACTTAAGTCATCATCATCATCATCAACCCCTTAACCCAAGAGGTCGTTGGGGCACCATAGTTGACTTTACAACCAATTCTCTCCATCTTTCCCTGTTCTCTACTGCCCTTTGGGAATCTCCAAATCCAATGCCTGTCCAATCTTTAATGTTGTCTTCCCACTTTTTCTGTCTGCCTCTTCTTCTGCACCCTCGCACTGTGCCTTGCAAGATTGTTTTTGCCAGTCCAGATGATCTTGAGACATGACCATACCACTTCAGTTTGCGCTTTTTTACAATGGTCAAGAGGTCTTCATAGGATCTGATGGTTCGTTGGATCCTGTTGTGGACTTCTTCGTTGGTTACATGGTTGATGTATGAGATGCCCAAGATCTTGCGGTAGCATCTCATTTTCAAGGTTTGAATCCTTCTTTGTAGATCTGATGTGAGCGTCCATGTTTCACAACTATACAGAAGGATTGATATGACAATTGAGCGCATCAGCCTTATTTTGGAACCAAAAAGCAATGTTGGTATCTTTCCATATTGGTCTCAGCCTTGTTATTGCTGCTGTTGTCTGGGGAATCCTGCAAAGTAGTTCTGGTTTGGAGCCCTCATCTGTGATAATTGATCCCAAGTACTTGAGGCTTGTGACTCTTTCCAGCTTCTGTCCACTGATCTTTATTTCTGCACTGATGCCGTTGGTATTTTAAATGTGTTAAATAGACAGTGCATGAACATGAACTACAAGGGTTTTTCTATTATAATGTAGCTGTGGGGACTGTTATGTGAGAGAATGCAAAAGACAAACTCCACATAGGTGAAGAAAATTCACATGTAGTGTCTGACCATGGATTATATTCCTAACGTTAATGTGATTGTGATGTGTATTTTAGGAGAAACCTTACTTGCTTTTTTGAAAAATTTCACTTAACTGACCTTGATTAAATTTAACAGGAAGTGGCTTAATTTGAATACCTCTAAGATTTATACAAATGATGATGTTCTACAATCAGATATGGCTGCCATTACAAAAATATATGATAAATATTGAAACAACCTGTGAGGGCTGTTCCAGTAAAACATATACCCCCCGGGGGTAAGGCACATTCAAATTCAACCAACCCACAACAGAAGCAATTTAAAAAAAGTAAGATCCACCGTCAGATATGTTTTAATCAAAAAAACACTGCCCCTTACAGAAGCATATTTTTTTTACGTAATTTCTGGCTATGGGTTAGTGGGTGGTAGAAGCAATTTTAATATTGGGTTGGGGACAGAAGCGATTTAAATGACAGCTGGCTGGAGGTAATCTTCTGAATTCTTATAGATCATACAATCTACTGCTTATTTTTATTTGTATTCATTCATTATAATCAATCTTTTGTCCTTTTGTTTATTTGTCTATCAGCCATGTATGTCTCTGATACTGTGAAATCACAAATTTTCTTGGTGGCTTATTATTTGTAGATGTCATTGATCAGTCCCTTAATACATACTAATTTAATATCCATGAATCTAGATTTTATAGTAGGGATTTCTATTCTAATACAGAAGTTATGAATTTGTATCCTTACTAAACTGTGTTTACTAAAGTGATCACTATGTTTTGCTATTTTTCTTTGTTCTCAGGCATGCTGCTTTTGATTAGAATAATAGTTAAATCTTGTATTGCTTTAAATGTGTGGTCAGATGCTATGATTCCCATGTTATTATTTTTTTTCAATAAATATTTTGGTAAACTTATAATATATGATTTGTCAGAAAAAATCATTAATACCTGTGAAAGCGATGTCGCATTATTTCTGCCTACTTTTACACTATATCATTTCTTGTAAGAACACATATTTCAGTTACCAAAGTCTTATTTTTATGCCTTGTTGCAAGACTAATATAAAGTTTAAAGAAAAAGAAATATAGCAAGTCAAAGATTTTTATATCATAAATTAGATTTAAAAAATGGATGAAAGTCAAGGAATCATTTTTTCCCAGAGTACTCGTAAAATCAATGTCATTGCAGTTAACTCTATTGTCAACAGCATCATCATCATCATCACTGATGGCATAGCAGTAACATTCTGCTCTTTTAATCCAGTTGTCACAGGTTCTATCTCCCACTTCTAGTCTTTCATATGAGACTTATACCTATGGTCTGAGGGGCTTTCATTGCAGAGTATAAGATACTTGTTTTGTGATACAGATCTGAGGGGCTTCCATTGCAGAGTGGTACAAGATGCTTGTCATGTGATTACTTGCCTCTAATGTGTAAATGAGAATGTTGCCAGTTACTTGTGGAAGGTCAGTGGTTCTACAAAAAAACGGTGTTTGGTGTTTCAAAAGTACTTGGATTTTCTTCAGCAGTAAAACTGGCTGCTATATAGATTCTCTTCTTCTGAAAAATGGTGTAAAGGCCATAATGATCTACCAAAACCGGAGATCTCATGTCTAAATGACTTTGGCTGTTGGTGATAAACATCAAATCAACAGAGGCTCCATGTGCCCTAGTGTACTAAGGCGCTTGCTTTTACAGATCACTTGCACATCTCACAGAGTGAGTTTATGTCACAGATCAACCAATTTGGGTTGGTGGTCTTTCGGGGTTCTTCCTCCACCTAATATACTGTTACCATCCCCCCCAAACAAACCAAACCAAACTAAATCAACCAACTAATCAACTGTGGCAACAGCAGCAAAGGTACTAGTCCATCATTTTTGCCACAGCTGTATGAGTTTATAAATTTTGACTCCAGTAATTTTTGTAGACCTTTGAATATTGTCAGTTATGCCTTTCTGACCGTTACCTAAAAGTCATCATCAGTTGGTACAAATGGATTTTTCATGGTGAGCATGTGAGATGGAGAAGTCTTGAGCAATCCTGCATCACACGCTGCCGAAAAGTTTACATTTTAGCTCACTTAAAGTTTCTCTAACAATGTCCATTGTTCCAACCAGAACTGTCATAAGTTATTCAAGCTATATTCACCAATATCTGGAGATGTGCATCTGTAATAAATATTTGTAACAAAGTATGAGAATGCATCAGTGTTTTACAGTGGTGCATTTGAACTGAGCAACAACCAGAATCAACAAACCAAGAAATGAAATTATTCACGTCTGAGGCAAAAGTACAGTGTATAATCATAATGTGCCAAAAGATTTTTCAATTTTAAATTTGCCAAATTTTTTTCCAACTATACTTCAGTGGACGTAATCACAGAAACAGACCAGAACAGATATAACCAGAAGGTTAAAATCAATACGAGTAGCTAAATTCACATGGCTTAGTTAACTGTACATCCTTTATTGTCTTCCCTTTGATGTAATTTCTTACTGACGCTGAGAAAATAATGTTGCACACATCAAAAAAGAGGCACACTGCTACTCATTATTGTTGTTATTATACTTCTCCTTTCCAGCCTGTTCTTATGATCTTGTTCCCCCACATATTGTATGTCATGTTTATGATATGTATCTAAATTTGTCATTTACTTTTCCTGCTACTATACTAATTGTTTGTGAATATGCATGTGAAATACAGCGTGGAGACTAAATCCAAGATAGAAAACCTCTACGTTCCTGGATGTATTCTGCTTGGATTCCATGTTTCTGCACAAAACTCAAGAGTTCATGACTCGCTGTACTAATTCAGTTCCCATTGTAAACCTGTGCAAACACCATGATATTAAAATTCATTAACTTAAAATTTCAAGTGCTCATGATCAAATTTGTATCAGTATAGACACATCTATGACGACAGCTTTTGTGAAAAGAAAACCATAACAGCTGCACCATTTTCTTTATCTACACAAATTTGAAATGTGTGTTTTCAATACTGCACCAAAGAGTCAGGTGCTGATTTCAGTAATGAGTCTTCCAAACTCAGGTCTGTAAAGAGACGGAAATTATGTTAATAAAACAATGTCCCTGACTTTTTTCAGCCAATCAGGGACAGTCAAACCATGTATACTCTATTTTATCTTCACTGATTTATAGTATGGTTCTCGTTCTTTCATATCTGTAGTAATGTGAGTCCTTCAACAACTCGCAACGGTTGTATGCCTTTTTCAACCATTGCTGACTGGACACACTGTAAGATAATGTTCAAGTAACAGAAATACCATGGGATAACCAGACCAATAAGATCAAAGAAAATGGTCAACTTATCTCCCCTGCAGGGATGCTACCAGGATTTCAGGATTTAATCTAAGTTTTGTGTGTGTGTGATCTCCAATGAGGAAGTGGTGGGGGGAGGAAAAGCCATTGTTAAATATCTCCCTAACACTTAAATATCTGTCACTCTTTCTTACTGTTCCACTCTGTTAAGGCTCTACTGAAATCAAAATACTCAAAGAGATGTCATCTCTAGTTGTGTAGCGATTATTACTGTGATGTCATTGGGCATGGTCACGTGGTTGTGGTGGGGTCTTGGTTGGGATGGCAGAAAGACCATTGGCTTACTCCATATTTGACAGCTAATTAAGATGTTGTCAAAAGAATTAAACTTTTTCTAACAATTGTTGATTGTTTCTGAATTTAATATGATCCTCCTCTTCTGTGTATGAATATTATTCTGTGCTGAGAACTCCCTTTCATTGCTTGCTGTCTGAAATGCATATGCATAACTAGCTTGAACACGTTACTGTTCTTTATGGTTGTGCAATTTTCAACATCTCACAGGTATGGCCCCATGGGTCTTCTCTCTTTGATATCTCTGTTCCAAAAAGAAAAGTTTTCACTAACATGAACTCTACCAAAGATTCACTTCCTTGAATCAGTGCTTTACTGCCTCTTATGCCAGATTTTTTTCTCTTCCATAATGCTGTATTAAGACTTTAAGTCCAACATTCCCATAGTCTGCTTGTTCAGACATGGGTATCTTGAATAAATATAACCGGCATCCTGTCCATCCCCCAGGTGCTCGACGCGAGCTTGATGTTGAGAAAAAAAAACAACCAATAATCTGAAGGAAAAATATCATGCAAAGTGACAAAAATACCTCAGATTACCCCACAACCCGTTCTGACATTGGACCCTATCATACTATATATATATATACTATATATATCTTGTATAGTATGATAGAGAGGGTCCAATGTCAGAACGGGTCATGGGGGTGATCTGAGGTATTTTTGTCACTTTGCATGATATTTTTCCTTCAGATTATTGTTTTATTTTCTCAACATCGGGCACTTGTGGTCCATCCAATATGTACATAGGACTCGCACTCAACATCAATTTTGGGCTCAAAATCACACACTGGCATTCCCAGTGACATTTTCCCAATGTCCAACAGACTGATATACATGAAATTCATTGTCATCATAGATACAACCAGCCAGTATTTGCCGACTGAAAACGTCATCTGATGACAAACCCAGTCGTGATTCAGCCATTTTGGTTTCCTGTGTGGCCCTTATTTGAAACACGCATTTGTAAAACTTCAAAGTAAGGTTAAAACTACCATAAAATACCTGTTCCAGGGCCAACGAACCAAACAAATTTAGTTTAACAGCCATTCATGTCGAACTGAATAATCCAGCTATTTTAACGTTTGCCTTCCTTAATCTGGATGTCGCATCAAACACTGCGATACTGCTACTGGCAGCGCGAATTACGTTGCGAAATGCACTTTTAAAGTTAAAAGTTGAATAAAAATTGCATACTGCACAAAGCACGTTTTATATCTGCGACGTTGACCTGATTTGCGGAACGCGTATCACTTTTTTAAAAGTACGCGAATTCGTACAAATTAGGTGCACTCGCGTGTACTGGCATCATTTTTTGACCCAATGTTTTATTCATGTTAGACGGCTAGGAGGGGGTTAGATGCGATTTTAAATATATATTCAGTTGTTTTTTTTTCTTCTGACAACCCCACCAGCGATTTCTCATTTTGTTAACACAACCCACAACAGAAGTGATTTTCCTAATCAACCTTCCACTGTCAGAATCAAAATAGTTTGAAAAACAACCTCCTACAGAAGTTTTTTTTAAAGTGCCACAAATCATCTTGGTATTTGACAAACTGTGCTGGTGTGTGATCAGATAGGGATGAAGAGGTAAAAATTGGAAAAACCTTGAAACAGCTGTTTTCATCACTTGTGCAATCAAAAGTATTGGAGAAATTTCAACAGAAGGCATCCTAATGACCCAGATTTCATGGCCAGTTGCTGTTGCATTTGACTGTTAGGCATATGCCATCCAGGTGATCAATATCAGACTAGCTTGAGACACTTTTTATTTTAATTGTTGTTTTTCCTTATCTTGAATCTGTTTGTTCTGGGTTTGAAACATAAGAAAGTTTGTCTAGACAAGGTCAATGACCTACTGTCCATCGTCTGACGTCCATCATCTGTCCATCAGTTAGTACAAGCATTCCTCCATAATAGACTGCATTTCATACATATTCATCCCATGGTTAGCATGGGGTTTTCACAAAACGTCTTTAATGGTCCTAAATGAAAATTGTGATGATCATACATGTAATATAGCCACCATAATAGCCGTCTTAAAAATCTAACTACTTCTGAAGGAAGGTTATGTTCATAATAGGGTTTTACCAGAAGACTTCTTATGATGTCTAGTTGGTCATGAATAAAAGTGGTGCTGATCTGACATCCAATATTACCACCATGGCTGCTGTCTTGATATCTTATTTTTGCTACACTTCCTGATTAGATGACCACATTGACATGTGATTATTTTCACCAAAAGAGTTCTTATGGCATCTTGTTGGTCCTAAATGAAGATGATGCCAATTTTGTATTCAGTATGGCTACCACAGAAGGGCAATTTGAAAAGCTTGTTATTGCTCAAGAATATCAGAGATGGTTACAAAAATTAGCAGTTCAGAAGAAAATAAGATCTTAACTGAGATTCCTGGATATTCTTTCTCACCAGTAGAGCATCACTCTCTTTACAGAACTTATTTTTATATAT
Source organism: Megalonaias nervosa (assembly GCA_016617855.1). NCBI lineage: Eukaryota > Metazoa > Mollusca > Bivalvia > Unionida > Unionidae > Megalonaias > Megalonaias nervosa. The sequence continues at coordinate 109,801 of JAECUM010002006.1, forward strand.
AAAAAATATTCAGTTTAAATTGAATTTTTTTTTACTATTTGTTTAAATTCAGGTACCTTTTTCCTGCCTGCTACATCAGTCTTGGGAGCTAGTCTGTATAGCATCAGTGTATACGGAGGTCTGGTCTTGTTTAGCATGTTCCTTCTCTATGACACCCAGAAAATAATCAAGAAGGCAGAGACACACCCAGCCTATGCTCTCACACCTTATGACCCGATCAATGCGTAAGTATTTAAAGTACATGTATTTTTATAATTTATAGCCATACCTCAAAGATCTTGTGAAGCAAAGATAGCAAATTAACTAGCAGTGATGTTATGATCATAAAAACGGTGTACACTGCAACATTTTTGAATGGATACAAAATTTAGCTACCATTTTAACTTTCACTCATGAATATTGGTATGTAGATGCATGTTAACAAAAGCAAATCAACAATACAAGAAGTCATGGAGACTCAAATTTCACTTTTGTATTTTCATCCATTCATTTGTTACACCATATATATCTTGAATTCTATTTTATCTACACTTGTGAAAATTGGAAAGTAATTAAATTGTACTGACAATTGGTCTTGTAACCCAAGTTTCATGCTTGGGTGACTTTTTTCACCTATCTGTTCATTATACCTGTCTTGGGCCTTATTTCACCCCCATTCATAAAAAAACTAGTATGTGGATCCAACTCTAGAAAAGTAACAGTATGAACACTCAGTCAAGAAGACCCAATTTTCATGCTAGAGTTAATTTTTTGTTTTCAGCAATTTTTTAAATCCTCAATATTTTGAACATAATCTGATCTACATTCATGCAAGTTTATGCATGACAGACTTCTTTAGTTTTAGTTTACCTCACTATCTTGGAGCCTATTTCACATACACTTTTGAAATAGTGCATGGATACATCTCATGGGGAATAACTCGGCCATGACAGAAGTTGGTCACAGACCTAATTTTTAGTTTTGAGTGACTTTTTTTTTCTTCATACCAGTCAGTATATTGCTGTCTGCTCTAAATGTGATCTGTGGTCAAGGGGATTCTTGTTAATGAGTTATCATCTTTAGGTAAATACATATCTGCTCATCATAGTTATTCATATTTTTCCTTTTCCATATTTTTCCTTTTCCTTAGTGCCTAGGTTATTTTGGTCTTTGGAAAAACTTTCTTGTCCCATCATCAGTTACTTCTTAGGTACTGCTTATGTGAAAAACATGAATGAATATGGTTTTCCTGTTTTTCCACTTTTATACATATTATCAGATGCTGGAATGGAGTGGGGGTTAACCTTGTAATAAATTATTTACAATATCATGCATAATATATTGAAGCTAAGTGATTTTCCCAAGGTTACATTGAGGCAGCAAACCAGAGCCAGGGCAGGTATTGATCAGTAAATCTTGTATTAGGAGTCTGACACTATACCAGCTGAGCTACCATAGCTGTCTGAAATGAATTTGCAAAAGTTAGACTAAATTAAAGATCAAGCTTAATAGCTTCATTTGTTCAGTAAACTAACTGGATTTTAACTCAGATTTTACTGGTATGATATTTGTTTTTTAAAACGGGGAAGGTCCGATGTCAATCTTTCTAGAAACAATTATTTGATTACATTTTTACTATCCAAAAGCTACAAGCTTGGAGCTGAATGTAAACTCTAATGTATTTACAACACGTAAAAAATTCAGTAGGTAGCAAATTTACTCCCATTTAACAAAACAGTATAAGGTATGGGTACTACTGTGCTTCAAAAAATAAAAACTAAGCATCTCATCATACTGATAAACTATAACTATTCATGGAGATAACATTTTTGGATTGGGAATAAATGGACATTTTCATGAGGATACAGTTTTGGGGGTTCACTGTTTACTATTGTTCAACAATACTATATTTTGTGCTCGATTTAATCTGTGTTTGGTTACCCATGAAACAATGAAATCAAATTTCTGTGAATATTGCTGATTTTACAGTACATGTTACAAGACTAGGAACAGATGCATCATGATCTTTAAAGTTTCTTTGGTAACTGTTTCTTCGTCAGATACATTACCCAGTTACACTAATGTTTGGATTACTCTGTACTACCTCTGAATCCCTCCCTCCCTGAGATGAAAAAGCATCTTTCCATCTCTACAGCATGAGATAAAGGGAAGTAACTCTTACAGCTTAACTCGCAATGTTCCCACTTGGTTGGCACTGGTATCCTGGGTGTATCAGTTTAATCTTTCACTTGCAGCTGTGAACAGTGCCTCCAAGAATCCATTGAATCTTGTATTTAATTTGGATTATCCATCATTTATTTTCAGTGGTACAGTAAATCAAAACATCGCACATTGTTTTTACAACATTTGCATGTGATTCACAGCAAATTTGTTTCTATTTTTGCAATTTGTTACCAGTCATTATCACCACTGTGCTATCAGTTGGTATCGCTAAATTTTCAACAGTGTAATTACTTGGTAAAATTTTAGCTATTACACACTTCTTTGGTTGTTTTGGTAACACTTTTGTCTATTTCAACATTTTAAAGATTTGTTGTATGCATTAGTGTGTTTTTCTTACAGAGCTATCAAGAAAGTCACACACTGTGGTAACAATGACTTCACCATTCTACAGTACAACAAGCTGTCATTGAGAATATCAGCAAGCAGGATAGATGAAAACACAGATTGATAGTCCACTGGGTATAAGTTCATATCCCTGGCTGTGCATGGAACTGGAAATGCTGAAAGCAAGCATGTTGAATTACCTTTTGACTTCACTGTACAGACTGCCCTAAAAGTCAAATTTCATGCTTTATAAGCTGTTTTGCAGCTGACCAACCAATCTAGCCACATGGACAGTCAGTGTAAGGTTTTGGAAGTCATGAATTTTCAGACTCTTGGGCAGGTCGATCATATCTCTTGACAGTTCCTACAACGACGGGATCATACACCCAGCAATATGGACTAGTCATATAAATGAGACATAAAATATATGGTGAACTCGCATTGTATTTGGAGCTGTTCAGCCTGGTCCAAATGATTGCACTGGACCAGCATTCACCAGCTGGACCATATTCTATGCTGTGCATGACTTGGTCAGCTCTGATAGCATATCTGACAGATAGACCCATATTGGTACATGGTGACAATACAGCATCATTACATTGCCATGGTGAATGTTATATCTCTGGACACAAATTTTACGTGAGCAGGACATTCCCCCAATTCATGAAGGGGATGGTAAAGACATTCCTGAACATTCAGATCCAGCCATGGAAATGACAGAATTCAGTTTTAAGGAGGGAATTGAAGTACTTTTTAGAATTTTGCTTTTTTTCAGAATGCCCTCCTCTGCCAACAATTAAACCAAATTACAAAATTAAGGCCTCTGTGGACATCGATGATGACAAAGGAACGAACTTCAGAATTTTGCCACAATCACCAGAGATTGCAGAAAGTATCAGTCATGTCTCGGATAAAATTCATGACTATTAACTCAGGAGCCTTCTTTTCACATTCTGATATTTTATTTAGATGTACCTAGCCTAGATAATGATATTACTGCCTTCAGCATGTCTGATGAACTCTTGTTATAAAGTGGACAGATAAATTGTTTATCACCATTTCAAAGTTGGTCGTCTTCCTCACTGCTAGATCTGGCAATCTTTCACCTAGTCAAGACTGCTGAAAGTGTCCATGTTTGAAATTCAGTAAGCGATTTCACCAAGGTATTCAATAGGGCAGTTCAGCATATAATGGATGTGGTAACAATCCTGTATAATCTGGCTTTGATAACAGACATAACCATGTGGTCTTCTCTCAAATCACATCATGTGGTGACCCTGTGCCCCCTCATTTTTGGTTGTTCACTTGTGTTCTATGGAAGAATTGAGGTGAGAAAGCAGGAAGCACAAAAGTTTGCCCATTCAGCTCTCTGTGCAAGCCCCAATCTCTGTAGGACCCCATCAGGGAGTATACCAGATAAGGGACAGTTAACACTAGAAAGATTAGACATAATTCCCTAAATTGATGGCAGCCTGTCATGACCAAGTGATTTATAGGCAACCTTTTGCCCCCAACTTCCACAGGCAGGCCAGGAGGAAGAGAAAACATGGTTTCTCCTACAAGCCATGTGCTTGTTGTCAGTGACTTGCCATAATGCCCCTCCCCACCATCATTTTGGAGGGGCTTAGAATCTTGTTGATCCAGACCCATTCTTTCATCATCACATTAATGTCCTTAGAGAGTCATGAAGGCAGACCTTTTACAGAAGGAGTTGGAGCTTTTGTTTGTTAAGTGGGCAGTTGAGACTTATCTGGTTTCTGTTTCAGACACTTCCTGGTAACAAAAATCAGCTGGAGATTGAGACCTGTTATAGACTTGTAGCAAGTAGACACTGTAAGTGAACACTCTTCATATCAATTCTGAAAATTCGATTCAGATGTACCAGAGAGTAATCGTAATATTATGTGATAAGGTAAGTATTATCAGAACAACTTGATTTATTAACATATTTTTACTTTATATTTCTTTCAATTGATACAAAATATTCTGAATTTTTCTTTGCAGATCAACTGGGATATTTTTGGACACACTCAACATTTTCATTCGCATAGCTTATATTCTCGCTGGCAATCGTCGCAAGTGAACCAGAAAACAGCTGTTGATTTTGCCATAATTACATCTGGAAGAGGGATCAGACTTAGATGTGAATTTGTTCTTTCAACATGTGTACAGATTTTATAATACAGAGTGAGCTCTTTTGCCCCCCTCCACAAACAAAAGATCCTTGCTCAGTGTTAGAAAGAACATACATATTTGTGTATATATACATACTTTGTTAGTGTGCCTGTTGATAAACTTGACACTGGGTCTTTGAAGTTTCCATGTATTCTTTCATTAAATTTAAAAAGAACTGTAAATTCTGAAATTACCTTCCATTATTTTAAAACAATTGTATCTGACAGAAGATGCAAAAGCATGGAATATTTACATTTTTCATGAATGATCTTTACTTTTATTTGCATTCTTTTCATTGTTTGGGCTTTACTTGTTAAATAAAATTTAAACAATATTTGTTTTCTCTTTCCCACATAGTAGTACAAATCCAGATTTATATGCATGCCTTCATTCTAATGATCTGTTCTTGTGGCATCTTATTTTAAAATGGTTTCCTATCACATTCTTGAAGTTATTTGCAAACTCTACACCGAGACTTGACAATATCCATTTTTATCTGACATGCCAGAATTCTTTTTATTGCTTCATGGAAGCAGTATACACTCACAGGTAAATCAGATCAGACTGCATAGACCCAGATCTGTCAATGCAGGATGCTTGTTGTTGTTGTTGTTGTTGTTGTGGGGCTTAACGCCATTTTTCAGCACACGATAGGCTATACATGGCGGCCAGTATTAATGGTGGAGGAAGAAACCGGGAAATCCCCGGAAAGAACCACCGACCCACGAGAAGCTACCAATGCAGGATGCACTGGCAGATCTGGACTATAACAGACATCACAGACCCTGTGTGCAGGCAGATTAAATGATTGCAGATCAACATCTGTGTTGTTTGCACCTGACTTGTGGGTTATGGTTGGTATTTTGCATCACTTTATTCTGGACATAAATGGAATTCATTGACACAAACTTTGATTTATGCCCGTAGAACCAAATTGGGCACATTTGGTATCTGCTGCAACATTTGAAATCTGAACAGTTAACATTTATTAGAAATTGTATTCAGCCTTTTTTCATCAAGTTTTTATGGTTAACATTGAATACAAGAATAAAATGTATTCATTATGGACAATTTTTGGTATGCTGAATTGACTGGATAGGACACAATAGAAACATAAGCTCTTCAGATGCCTGAGGAATATATAGTGATTGCAACAGAGAAAAATTGACCATTAACAACACTTTTGGCCAATTTTGTCTTGTCAACCAAATGTTTTAAAATATATCTTTATAAAAAAAACATCTTGTCATCCAGATTTTTAAAATATCTCTTTATAAAAAAGCCATAAGGTTTATGTGTTGTCTTTTTCTTTGTCACCTTGAATGAGCTTTATGTAATTGTAATGTATACATGTGTAAGTTAAACTAAACTGACCTTTTACTTTTAGTTGCCAAATGGTAATGTGACATTGTAAAGAAGTTTAGTACATTATGAACACTGACTCACTCAAAAGAATTGCCATAGTAACCTGGTAATTACAAGATATTTAAAACCTGATTTTGTAGGAACTTGCTATGGTGCTTAACATAGTGGGTTCTACCCAAAACTGGATGGTAAATATAGCCCAAACCTGAAGGAAAATAATCAAACACAGAAAGGTCCCATTTGGCATGATTCTGGCTATGGATGCTCTGGACAAGGAAATATACTAATATAACAGATTATGACAAATGACATCACAAAATGATTGGATGAATGTTTTATCTTTGAAAGTATAAAATAAATGTTTTCAACACCAGATCAATTGTTAAGTATGAATTCTCTCCCTTCCCAGTAGTCAGTCATGTTGCAATTTAAGAAATAACTGCTGGGGAAACTGAAAGTAGAGCAGATGTTGAATGCATAACTACATCTTCAAAATAAGGTGTTCTTCAGTCACTTGACCTTACCTCAGTGAAAATGCAAGAATATCAACGAGATGGGGGTGGGGGCGGATTTTGCTGATATGTGCATAAAATTGAGAGATTGTCCATTATAGAGAGGTTTTTATTTTTATTTCTAATGGTCATGAACCAAAAAAAGCTTGTGGAATGACCTGCTATCCATTCATTTTCTTCCCTTCATTTGTTATCGCTACTTCTAAACTGTTGGGAGGATTGCCATGAAACCTTTACACAGAATTCATCCCAAGGCCTTGTTGGTTTTGGAAAATGGTGCTGCTTAGCAATCCAATATGGCCACCACATTGGTATCTTGAACATTCTTTTATAACTTCTTCTGAAGGGATGGTCACATAAACATCAAGTTTACATTAACTAGACTTTTTATGATATCTAGTTGGTCCTAAAATTATGGTGTAAATGTGATAACATTATGGCCACTTATTTAGAATTTGATAACACGTACTGTTTCATGACAATTATTCTCATTATTTGGATCCTCATACATCCATATTCCTTTGGAAAGTCATGTATGCACCCCAAGAAACATATTCAGCAAAATTCAATTTTAAAGAACATAGACAATTTTTGGATGAGGTAAACCGCAAAATGTGATCTGGTGCAAACCGAATTGAATGTCACATGCTATGATTTCACAATCAAGCTGCATGTGTTGAAGGAATTGGTACTACCCTGTTATTTCTTTTGAAACATCCTTATTTTCTTTACTCTGCTTAGTACCTGGCCATCATTGTAAAAGTCCATAGTAAACAATAATTTCATTTGGAAGTTTTTCTGACGACATTTAAGGTGCAGAACATTCAAAGATCAAGATTGAATAAACTTTGGTTATACTATGTTAGTATTAAATTTTAGAACAACAATCAATATTAAATTGAATTTGAGTAAATGTGCCTACTCAACCACTTTAACATACACTTCAGACAGGAAGCTGTATCAAAATGTGGTTTCACCATGAGGCTTCTTGTCCTAAATGAAAATTTTGCATGTCTGGTTTCCAATAAGGCTGGCAACAGTGGCCATCTTGAAAATCTACACCTGGATGGATGGTCATATCAACATGGGGTTTTTGTCAGAAGAACTTTGGTATCTAGCATGGAAGTATTAGTTGAAGTTAAAGGTAGTGGATGAAAGTGAGAAAATAAACTTTTTTAACTTATTTCAGACAACAACTTTGTGAATATGGGATTAGTTTTGTGTGAATATCACAGGATATTTGCAGAATTGATTTATTCTTGTGCGGTTCAGATATTTATTAGATTGTAACTAGCAAGAATGGCACAAAGAAGCAAATGGATTAATTCCTTCAAAGAATTATAGGAATTCTAAAAGTCTTACAGAATGTGAAAATTACAATTGCATTGTTGAAAACAACAAAATATGATGGTTGTACACTCTCTTTAATATAGTTCCATGCAAACATAAAATATTGATAGAGCATGTAGATTTGTTAATTCATGTGACAGTGGGGAAACTGAAGATGAAAATTTTACTTTTTATTTATATGCAAGAAATACTCAGAATTAAGATTTAAGTTTCTTCCAGATTTCAATAACAAATGCTTATTTTATGAAATATTTTGCAGTTTTCTTTCTAATAAATCTGACAATGTAATCAGAAAGACAGTGCAGTTTGTATATTTTGACTTCAAAGTAAGGAAAAATGCTCAACAAATTCAGTAGTTATGTATTTTCTGTCATATGTATGTGATTATGACTTTCCACTATACTGTATACTTAATAAATATTTGTGTGTTTCCATTATATATTTTCTTCACTATATAATCTTGGACCAGTGTCCTTCTACAAAAACAAAAACTAACAAAGTTCTTAGTTCTGCATTGGTTTTTGGGAACAATGTTGAAAGCCATCAAGGTGCACTGCAAAGTTGTTTGCTGCGTACCTCTAAAAAATGTGGAGAATGTTAACTTACATTACATATCTTTCACCCACTTAGACACATTTACTTTCAATCACAGTTAGTAAAACTATGTGCTGCATAAAGCAGGCATTTGATAATGATTGATTATGTGTGCTGGAGTAATGTGATTGAAATAGTATAAAGTATACTAACTTGGCTAGTCCTTGAAATATGAAAATATATTTCACAATGTTGCCATTACCATTTTCTCAAAGTTTCAGTAAGTTTAAAATATTTTTTAAGAGTCAGCCAAGCTGTGTACTCTCAAGCCGAAAGCAAGCACATAATTCTTATTTGATGTCAAATATGGTCACTATGGTGGCCATCTTGAAATTTTATTATTGCTGCCCCTTCTCCCCCACCCCTGAATTAATGGTCATATGAACATAGGATTTTCACCTAAAGACTATTTGCAATATTTAGTATCCCATATGACAATAGTGCTCTGCAGACATTCAATATGGCTGCCACAATGAACATGTTGAAAACATGTAATTCTACGGAGAAAAATATTTTATGGCAATCTGCATGTACCATTTTATAGCTGAATCCTACTGCTTTTGAAAAGTTAAAAGATTTTTTAAAATATTTTTAAGGAAAATTAGTTCTATCCACAGAGACTAGTAACCAGTCTTTTGGGGACCAGGACTATTCCATCAGTGCAACAAATGGTGCATTGATTCATGCTGAGTGATTGCTAATCCGATTAAGAATTGTTGCACAATGGCTGACCTGTGCACACAATCCAAAAACTGATTATTGTTGTAATTTGGTGAGTTTAATACCAAAGGTGGGATATTTATTTAGATGTTACAGGTTAAAGGGATGGGTGGGTGGGTGGGGGCATCATAGCTTGTGAATCTTTGAATGTGGCTGAATTTTGGCAGAGGTGAGATAAAAAGGAGTGACTGACCCAAAATGAATTTAGCAGAAGCACTTGCATAAGCATTTTGATTGCCTTGTTTAATTATTTTGTTTTTCAGTGTGTTTTTTAAAAGGAATATATAACGGAAGCTCCTATGGGTTTTTTTTATATTGTGTCTAAACTGCTTTCTCCCAAAGCTAAAAAAAATATTGGCTGACAAGTTTAATAATGCTTGGAAATAAGAGTTTAAATTGGTGTAGGAGATAGTGTCAGTCCCTTCAAGAGACGTGTACTTGCAAGCTACAGAAATATTTCTTTGACTCCAGTTTGCAAATATTCCTTGTGGTCATAATGTTCTTGCTGTATAAATAATATCCACCTTTTGTTGTAAATCAAAAGAAGAAAAAAAACTACAAGGAGCTTAAAGTTAGAAATAGACAAATTTAGGTCTAGCTCAGGACATATTCTTTATTGAGAAATAGACCAGTTTGGGTCTAGTTCATACATATTCTTTAATCAGAAATGGACCAATTTAGGTCCAGGTCAGAACATATTCTTTATTCAGAAATGTTTGGTTTCCTGTCCAAAAGACATTGGTATCTAGGTATTTGGAAAAATTCCATCAAAGTATTTATAGTTACTTTAAGGGAACCATGAGTGCCATCAAGAAGGATAAAATTGCAACATATTGACCCAGTTTGTATTCACTGACAGTCCCAGTACATTCACATTTTGCTTTACTTGTATCATGAAAATTGGAATGAATAATAAATAAGGCACAAGGAGATTTCTTGGACAGCAGTCTGTTTCAAGACTAAAGATTACTTGTATCATGAAAATCTGAATGAATAATAAATAAGGCACAAGGAGATTTCTTGGACAGCAGTCTGTTTCAAGACTAAAGAAAGAGGATATCAACCAATTATTTATAGCACAACTTCTGTATTTAGTATAAAGTAAGCTGAACCACATCCAATATTTTTACAAAGTTAAAAGATTGCAAAGCATTTTCAAAAAGGTACCATTCAGTAGAGTCAAATGTTTTAACAAAGTTGATTAGTAATAGCTGGCATAAATTTTCATCAGGTGGATGCGTAATGCATAATAACCTTGTGTTTTCTGCAGTGCATCTGCCCTTCATACTTTTCAAGTAACAATAATTATCAAAGGAACAACTTTTTTAAAATCTTAGCTGCAATAGCCACCAAAAGCAGTCTTCTATTCAACATTTAAGAAATAATAGGCTTCCAATTTTTTTAATGTATTTTGTATCTTTTTCTTTACTTGGTATATGTGTGATAACACATTGATTCTGCCGTTTAAATTTTTTACCTTCTGTGTATCTTGAACTTACTCATCAGAACTGCCCCCACCCACCTTCCACCCTAGTAATATTGGGAGGTTACTATACAGACAGATGGGCCATTATATGGACAATGGGAATTAACATTATGATTGCAAGTCCAAAATGAGCTGTTATACAGACAGTGGAATTTAACATTAACCCATATGATTAACATTTAGGGGCCATTATACAGTGTTAATGACTCCAGGTCTTAATCTATGTAACAAAAAGAAGCAAAACCAACAAAGTTTAATAAAATCTATTTCTCTAAGTTACAAAGTGAAAATTTAAGAGAGACAGTATTATGTTTGTGTGAGTGTGTGTGTGATTTAGGTTTTTAATGTAGCTTTTAATAATTTTTCAGTCATATCACTACGATATCTGCAGTGTGGCAGTTTATAGTGATGTCCAGCACTGTGGCATCATGCTGTAGACGGCAACATGTCCCACCCATTCATATTATCCTGACACCAGGCCAATCAGACCTAACACTAACCTCTTAATGCTGAGTGCCAGTCGAGGCAGCTGCTAGTACCATTTTTATAAGTCTTTTATGTGACTTGGCCATGGTTTGAACCCACGACCTTTTTCATCTGAGGCGGATGCTATAACCACTTAGGCCAAAAAGTCCTTAGGTATAGAACGTTTTGAATGAATTTCAGGTCTTGAATTTCCTGATGTACCAATAGACTTGAATGTCCTGATGTGCGAATAGTGTTGAATATGTTAAATAATATAAAAAAATGCATTAGTCCAACTGTCAATGAGCACTTGTAATTCCAATGAAAAATTGAGATAATTCCTCTTGAATTATATCTGAAATAGAACTGCTGACTCTGACCATAGATTCCCAAAGACTAATATGAAACAGGAATGAATAATTGTTTACTAAACCTCTCTCTCTCTCTCTCTCTTTCTCTCTCTCTCTCTCTCTCTCTCTCTATATATATATATATATATATATATATATACACACACATGCATACATACACAAATACCCACTGACCTACTGCATAATAGATTTCCAACTGAAAAACCTAGTTAACTGTTAACAAGACTGACCTCAAATGCAATTTTTAGGAAACATCTTGTTTACTACTTAGAAGCATAACAAAAGTCAGGTAGGCAAAACTCCACAACCTTCAATCAAAGACAAAAATTAAGAATATAATGCAATACATAATACCTCCCTCACAGAGATAAAGATTTATGTAATAAAGTTTTCCTTTACATATTAGTAAAATACAAATGTGAAACTATAAAAACTAAAATTAGAAGTTGTCTTATAAATGATACAGAATATACACAAAATAAAGCAAATATAGCTCTTACATACATATGAGAGGGCATCTGCAATCACATTATCTTTTCCACTAATGTGTATAATATCAATATTATATTTTTGCAGCACCAAACTCCATCTCAACAAACGCTGATTTTTGTTTTAAATTTTTCTTAATGAAAGTAAGTGGGTTGTGATTACCGAATACAATAATTGGAGAAGCTGAACTACATGTACTATACATTTCAAAATGTTGTCAAGCCAATATCAAAGACAAAGATCCCTTGTCGATTGTGGAATGAATGATCCACACCATTTTTATCTTCTTGAATCTATACTCCACCAACCCTATATTAGTATTGCCTTTGTTAAAAGATTCCTCACACTTGTTAGACCAATGAAACTTGGATATTTTACTCAACAAATTTACTCACTGACCATTATCCCTTCTACTAACACCCACACCTACTAAGCAGCGGTATTAGAAGTGCATTACATACATACGAACATGCTATTAATGATTTCTGACTAGCCATTACCCACATCTATTGACCAGTACCTATACCTACTAAACGAGCTGATCTTAATGACTAGTACCCACATATACTAACACCCATGTTTACTAACCAATACACAGTTACTAACCAGCCTCCACACTAACAGCGCTAGTGATCCATTTCCACATCTACTGATCATTACCCACACTTACTGACAGGCACACGTCTATCAACAATCACTCATTGTTACCTAATGTTGCTAATCAGCTTCCAAATCTATTGTCCAGCACATACACATACTGACAATCACCAACACATACTAACACACAGTATTACATACTAGCACCCTCATATACAAAAACATGTTTACTATGCAATACACAGTGTTACTGACCAGTACCCATGTTTACTAACCAATGCACAGTGTTACTGACTAGCAGTCATACCAACAAATATGTATGTAAAGGTAGGAGGCAAAGCTTGGAAGCGGAAATTTTTTTAAAGTATGGCCTAGACCAATAATAGTACTAAAATTTTGAAACTATTGAGAAATTTATCGGAGACAATAAAAATGACATTAGAACAAGACGAGTGAGTAAAAAGGGAGTTTTGTGATGGTCACTAAGATATATATAATTACTATTCAACATCGACCCTTGTAAACATAACTGATGAAGTAGTGGGAAGAATTGAGGATCACTCACACTTACTTATGTACAAAATACACTACTATTACCATGCTATGGTCTTAAAATGAGCTATAGAAAAGAGTGAGAACCAAGAAGTTTTGTAAAATTCAACAAATATTTTCTCCTAAGAATACAAAGTGAAAAAATGTAAAAAGAACTTCGGGTATTACAAAATAAATCCCAATAATCCTAAAATTTCGAATTTAAGTCTTACTGATTCAAGTTCTGGATAAAGTTTAGGGGTAATACAAAATAAATCCAATGTGTGAAGTGTTGATGTGCCTGTGGTGACCCGTGTCATGGTGATATGTCAACAGCCTTTTATTGGATTATAATAATACATTCCAAGAATATATCCTTATTTGAAATTTCATTATAAATTTCAAGTCTATTTCCAAAAATGTTATTTTTGATGAGCACTTTGTATTTCAAGGGAATAAATAATTTGAATAAATAAACTGCAGCCCAAATTAAACACTGGACACAACCATGATACAACTGATTATGCTCATATCTTACAGCATGAATAAATAATTTCTAGAGAAACATGATTTTATAGTTCTCTACTTGATTTCATGTCACAATTAACATTTTCTATAAAAAAAAAAAAAAAAAAAAAAAATGACCTAATGGAAAATTTCATTCTTGAAGGTTCCCAATGTTTACAAGATCAAATTTTAGTTATAACTGGAAAGGTAATAAAATTATAATAAAGAACATAGTAAACACAATGATTTTACTCAGGCAAAGATAATAATCATATGAGTTAACCCATAATCATAGAGAAAATTTTAACTATGTATTAGTTGTTTACAGAATTAAAAAAAAATCAATGATTCAGGTCAGGTAGAAGATTGACTTGATTTTGGACAAGGCCAAGTTCAAAATACAATTATCCATAGCATATAATGAAATAGAAAAATAAAAAATGACAAACAAACAATGCAAATCAAATATGTATAACACTGTCAATCACCCGCACTAATGCATGCAAATGTGTTCGAGAGGGGAGATAGGGCATGTAGTAACGCTAATTTACCCTCATTTGCCCCCATTGTTTACCCTCATATGTTTTGTTTGTAATGATGAGTGTTGGATAATAAAAGTATATTTGTAAGGAGGAGTGTTAGTGATTGTACCCATTCAGTTTCTTAAATCCCACTTCACATGGGCGTATACAAGTATGTGTGTTGGATAGTAAATGACGTGTGTTGAATTGTAATTTTATGATAGTACTACTTAACTTTATATTCTTTCTCCCCGTTCACAAAAGTTTGTATGTGTGCGGTAATGGATAGTAAAGAATCTGTCTTTAATTGTAATTATGACTGATGGTAACTACATACCCTTTGAAATGAATTTGTATGAATGTGTTATCCTCAACTATCCCATTCCATCATCTGTTTTGTTTCTAAGGGTTGATGTTGGATTGTAATTATGTGTATTATTGACCATGACATAACTCCCCTTTCCGATTTGTTTGTATGTGTGCGTGTTGGATAGGTGGTCATGAAAAGATTGCAGTATTGTTAAAAACCTAGACTTTTGTTACCCAACCCCAGCCCACCCCAACGGTTCATTTGAAGACAACCGAGATTTCTAAAAATATACATACTACTCAATATTGCCAACTCAAAACGTAATGTGTAACTTTCCTAATGTTATTGTTTTAATTGTAATTTTGCAAAAATGTTCAACATTTTTAATATATACATATATTTTACAATTTGTAAAATTGGCTTGACTCATCATCCACCATTTGTCGTGTTGTACCTGACTTGGATTATTGGTTTGACGACCATGACAGTAATTTATGTCCATCAGTGTAAATAGGACACTAAGTGTTGTTCTTGTACAGGTCATCGCGACATCATTACTGTACATTTTTCTTCTTCTCCACATAGTGTATGTGACTGATATATTGGATTGGAAACGTCATCCTCCCCTATATCCATGACCTTGTTTTCCATGTTTTAATAGTCTAGAATAAATTTCTCTCGGTCTGTTAAATTTTGTTAGAGTATTATTAAATTCTGAATATACAGATCACGTTCACGGTATTCACGACGGCCAATCCAAACTAAGTAGTTGGCCTGATTTTATAGTGTAGAATGTCCATCGTCGCTGCCTTGGTCTGGAGAGAAATAAAACTCCCGCAAAGCATATTCTCCTGCATAGATGTTTAGGCAGTTGACATTGGAAGACATGATCTTTCAGTCTTGGATTGGAGTCCGGAGGTAATAGTGAATGTTTTGACTTTCGTTTTGTCGTAGAAGATGCTTTACCAAAGTACTAATACTGGTACCTATATTTCGTGGACGGGGTACTAAACGATCTTATGTGTACTTATGGAGCAGCCAGATGTGATTTACACCCGGAGGATTTTCAGCATATTGCCAAACAGTTTTAAGATGCCCAATGCGTATTTTAGTTGAAAGGATTATTAATGGGTCTTTTTGCCCATTGTTATGGTCAGTTTATTGAGTAGAGTTCTTTTCGTCATTCCCAGTTTATGGATGGGACAACTTTCAGACAGAAAGAAAGAGAGAAAGACATCATTCTGGCTTCCTTTTTGCGGGTGGTGTCACTCTAACGATATACGTGTTACATGGCTAGTATGTGCGAAGAGGTATTGGGTTCGAACTGGAAAAAGGAAGTCAGAACCTGAAGTCTGCAACGCAGCAGTCCTTTATTGAAATCAAACTTCACTCAATATAGAAAAATTACACGCAAATCAAATAATATATTTAAGGTATATAATAAAATTGTTGTATTTATTTAAAGCTAACCAACTTCGCACATTCTGTAATTTCTGTATTTTGAAACTAAATGCCGATTAAATTACCAATAATCCCAAAGTGCTTAAGAATCAAATGTAACAAACAAATACCCAAATTATTTTCAATCAAAGCATTTTATCGACTGTTTGTTCTAAAAACCTAAATTATTATTTTCTGTAATTTTAAAAGGTAGTTTGCTTCTAAATTAATTATCTTATAGTATGAAGTTGGTAGCAAACCATTTCTACAAATGTCAGTTCTAAAATTATAAATTGACACAAATTCTAAATAAATTTAAACAGTCCATGACACGCTATATTTAAAAATTAATATTATATAATAATTTAATATTACAAATGCCTTAGAAGTAAGTTAAATAATTTACTAAAGATGTTCCTTCTCATCTGTCAATGTATTAAGACACTTAAGAAAAATCTCTAAACTAAGACTAATTAAATTTGTCTTACCTGGAAAAAGGAAGTCAGAATTTAAAGTCTGCAAAGCAGCCATTCTGACCAGGCTGTTGAGAGCGAAGTGTGTATATAGTTTTTCTTCTACTGACAGCCATTTGCTTTGTCCTTAATACGTCATGGTTTATAACGCTCAGCTTTCATCTTACGTGTTCTTGGAGCTCGGATGTCTGCCTGTGCTTCTGAAATAATCACGAAGAGTCCTCCATTTTGCATTCCGCTTCCAAGAATAATTTGCCTCGTCAAAAATTGCCTACAGTGCAAAACGTAGACTCTGACTGTATTAATTGCTCTTGTTATGCCTTCTTTTTCGTCAGCGGATGGGAATGTTGTTGGCATAAATAGTTTTTCTTTTGTATGTACTTTATGGAATATACAAGAAACAGTAATCTGTTTTGGTGTAATGTACAAATATTGTAGTACATAAGAACAATAATAATCTTTACTGAAGATATACAATTTGTGTACAATAATACAAATCTAACGATAGACTTTATTAAAGGCATACAATTTTGAATTACACAATATAAAAATTTTAACAATCATTTTTATGAAAATTATACAAATTTAAATTACATCTCCAAATCCGTACTTTGTTAAAATTTCTTAAAAACTCGATCGTGAGATAAATAATGAAAGAAATTAAATAATCTTCTTATTTAATACCATAGTTGCTCAATTTCATTGTCGAAATACGTGTTAAATAGCGTTTATCTATCCAATATTTTCTTAGATTGTCATCCATATTACTTCATCTAACAACTACTTCCGTTTCAGTCTCTTATTTCGTGTGTCATATAAGGACATTGGATCCTTTGTGAGCCTTAGTTTGGCAAACAAATTACCGCGAGAATCTCGTGTAATCTGTCATGTCGGACAATGTACGGTTATCGTAAACATACAAATTATATAAGGTTAATAGCTTTATCATTCGCCAATCATTCTGAAAAACGTAACTCTGTTTAGGTGGTAGATTTAACTCGAGTCATCTTGTCTTGCAACCACTTGTCGAAGTGTCCTTTTCGTGTAACCAAAGTTTAATTTCTTCTTTGTCTCCTCCTAAAATGTCATACAAGATGCCAATACGCTTTCCTCCATTCAGTCACGATCCAGTCTTTTATTGCACACACACACACACACACACACACACACACACACACTGATCTACTGACAGACTGGAAAAGAACGATTAAACTGGTCAAAAATTGAACATGTAACTAAATAATAAATTAACAACTAAACAAATTTAAGTAAAAATGGAAAAGTAAATTTAACTCTACACACCTATTTAGCCAACTCCAGGAGTGAGCAACTTACAAAACACTTTTTTCTCTTTTTATCATCGATGTCATAGTAAATGTTAAATTTCATCATTGCTCTTGAATTTGTTTTGCCATACACAAAACTGTTTAATTACCATCCCTCACTGTCAGTCTCTTGATGTTTGGACCAGTTGGGTCAATTTACCAACAAATTCCATATTCATCCTGGTCATATTCTCCACTAGCCTCGTTCTTTCTTCTTGTCGCGTGCTTGAAATCTAGGCGTTTCCTAAAATTTATATTGTGCAATATCGACTCCAGAATTTGATAAGTACTAGTCGTGTCTGTACCAGTCGGCATAATCAAGACTATCATTCACAGTTTAACATGAGTGTTCAAACGTTACGTGGTACAGTATAACATCTATTGCAGTCTATTCGGGTAACTTGGTCAGGATACTGACAGTTTTGGGTGGGGGTTGGGTTGTAACCACCGTAGAGGTAAACTAAACACAGTGCTCTGTTTTCATACAGGATGACCTAGCGTTAAAATCGTGTCTTTAATGCAAACCTTCAGCCATGGGCATGGTATGTTAGGGAACTTGGTCAGGATATTCCTGCAATAATTTGGAATCACACCATGGGTAAATACATCTCTGTTACCTCCTTTTCTTACATTAACGAGTCTGTAACTCGAAAGAGTATATCCCAATTTAAAGTTTAGCCTTTACCTTCTTGGACATTACATCTGTATGGACTTTGATAAAATGATCCATGCATCATTCTGTACCACCAACGGAGACTTTAGGCCTCAATAGCGTTCTTTTCTTGCACGTATTAATTTTTTTATTTAATGTTTAACACAAGTATTAAAGTATTAATTTGGGGGAGTGGGGGTGGTTGGTTGGTTGGTTTATAACGGCACTTGCACCTTGTTAATCCCGTTATTATATTTTCATCCTGTCTATCTACGCGGTTGTCATACTATGTTCATGGAACTTGCTCAGGGTCTCTCTCCAATTAACGAGAATATCCCAGCGGAAAGTTCCTAGTTGTAGGCATATTAAAAATATTAATGGTATAGAATGTGTTACGTGATATAGTACTCACAAGGGCGGATGTGTGGTTCGACATTCATCATGCCTTTTCT